>QQSS02195124.1:0-12693 GCA_003687565.2 Craspedacusta sowerbii
TGTGTCAGCAACCCTGCCATGCCTGCTTGCAGCGAGTGGCAGTGGTTGACATGTAGAAATTCACTTGTAATTTTGCAGGTGAAAGTTCTTCTAGAAAATATATGCTTGAAGTTTGAAAAAAAATTATTATGGCCGCGTGGCCGAGTGGTCTACGCTCCCGCCTCGCAGGCAAGACCCATGAGTGGCGAGAGTTCAAACCCCGGTCCGGCCTTGCTCGACTCGGGCATATATCCCCACGATACGGGGTCGTTAAATGAGAACCGCTTCCATCGGATTAGCAGTCTGCGAGGTGACGTGAGCACTGGCAGCTGCAAAACAGTTAAAAATTCTGAGAGCGATGTTCAAGAGGGCATCATCCAAGTCATCATGCCTAGAATTAATGAGTGGTGCCAAGTTCTGCGGACCGCGTCGGACAAAAATGTATGAAGCTAAAAAAAAAATTTAATAGTTATTATGGTTGTTGTTGTTGTTAATCATTTCTAGGTAGGCTTTATTATTCAATAGCTGTTGAATGGAGTCCGCAGTAGCGATAAGAAATGATTGGGGATGAATTTTGGTGACTCTAAATAACAATAAGACTTAAGTAAAGAACGCGGGCCAGGATTAATTTGATGTTTTTCATGCTGCGGAAACTAACATCAATATGGCATATGGTTATAAATTTCGGCCCTTTAGTGAATTATGCATCTAATGGGTTTCATTTTGTTTTGTTGGACAGTTATGTATGTTTGTTGTTGAAACGTGTATTGTATAAAATTCAAGACATTAAGTTGGTTGGATTACTTGTTTTGGTCCTGGAGTTATGATAGTGGCTTGGAAAGCTGGACTGATTTGGTATTGAAAGGGATCGATGCTTCTATTTGAATGCTCTCTGGCATGTGTTGTATGAGAGATTGAGCGTGGTTTGTGGTTAGTCTCGTCTCCTATAGTTTTGCGTAGGACCAGGAAACTTTCTAATCTGGTGCTAAACTCATACTTATATATGACAGAAGGATTTTTCGTATTGGAAGGCAAAGTGCGGGACTTTGTTTTTACTTTGAATTCAGCGAGAAATAAAGCTTTAGCGCTTATTCGGCCTTTCTCTGAAACGGAGAAGTACAGCGTTTATAATATTTGTCGAGCAAGGTTTCTGTGAAGTTTTATGTGACGAAAATTATTGTTGATTTTGGTTAATTGTTGCCTGTTGTTATATCATATAAAAATTATTATAATATATATATATATATATATATATATATATATATATCTTATATTGTATTATAATTATATCATATTTATAATATAATTATTTAATATAATTTAATATTATAATTATCTAATTTATTTAATATTATATTATATTTACATGTTACATGTATATTATATATATATATATATAATATATGCATAATTTTAGTATATAAATATTTATAATATGTAATTATGATGTCTAATCATTATATATATTTGCTGTTTATCGCTTAGGACTGGTGGAATGCGAAGTCGTTTGCCAGCTACTACAGAATGTGGAATATTGTCGTTCACGATTGGCTCCATGCCTACATCTACAAAGACATGCTCATCATTCTGGGCGACCGTCACAAGTTCGCAGCGGCCATCGCTGTTTTCATGATCTCCGCTCTCGTTCACGAATACATTCTGGCTGTGACCATGAGGTTCTTCTTCCCTGCGCTTTTCGTCATGTTCGGCGTTGTAGGAGGTAAATTCTGATCCTCGCCAGATCTCTAGCCTTTGCATGTGACTGTTTTTTTTTTTTTTGAGCTTGAGTTCCCGAATTATTCATTATAGACAAAGTTTCTTTTTTTTTTTTTTTTTGTACAATGGGAGTAGCTAAAAGTGAATCCCCAAATCGTCCCCAAAGAGTTTGAAGAATTTGGAGAATCCCCAAGTGTTCTTTTTGTATGCAAATGCAGATTTGGCAATGCAATAGAATGAATGCGCTCCGTGCCGGGGTCAATGGTATCATTTCCTTTCGTTTTCAGCACTTTCGTGTTAGCTATTTTTGTCACCCCATTCACGTCACTTGTTTGGAAAATACCGAATTTCTACGGTACTGCGTGGTGCTTTATAGCATTATTGATTTTATTAACCACGGTTTTATTGTTGTTTCAAGGGGAAAATGCCTCTGTTGCTAAGTGTGCGCTTATATTAATGTTTTTCTTTTAGTTGGGTTCTTTTTCATTAAAACGAGAAAAGACACGAAAAATCCGTTCTGGAACATTTTCTTCTGGGTGTCAATGACTCTTGGAAGTGGCATCCTGCTTATGCTGTACAGTGTGGAGTGGTATGCTAGCAGAAACTGCCCGAGAAGAGGGGTGAGTTTTGCCTTGCATGTCGTGAATGCCAATTCAGATCTTTGGTTTGCGCACCACCTGTTGATCGTCCTGTTCGTAGGAAATAACAGTTTACTTCATATGGCTATATCAAGTTATCAGCCACTACTACTCAGCTATCAATTTGAGCCATGTCGTGCTACTGTTATTTGCTATGGTGGATCTGTATCAGCATGCGGGATTCTCCTAAGACAGAAAGCTTGTTTTTTTGTTTTTTTTTTTGGTTGTTTTGAATTCGTGATCTTGCTCACTTGCCCTGCTCGATACCCTTCATGCTACATTACATTCGCTTCGTTGGAGTTGTGTTAATGTTGCATCTTATCTTTTCTGTCCCATAGCGTGATTACAAATCGATATGTCTTGAAAAAATGCCCGCTTAGTTGTGTGTAAATATTGTTTATGTTCTTCGCTGGAGAATATTGTGCTTTATGCCTGGTTTTGCTTAATCCTTGTTTTTGTACTCGGATTGTTCTCTTCGCGAAAGAATTAAAGAAAGATTTACGGATTGACTTTTGGTCTTTTTTGGTTAAGAAAAGTGTTTTTTTGTTGTTGTTGTTTTATTTTAGGACAGTATTGTGGAGTATTTTGTGCCGCGCATGATGGACAGCTCATGTGTTCGATGGGCCTGGGGCGACTAACCGATCATAATTAAAGATGGGATTTCAGCATCGTCAAAGCCGAGTATCGCCTGTGCTGAGCAGAAGTGAAACTCTATTGCAGCTCTCCTTCGCTCATTCTATCGCTTATCTTATCCGTTATCTATATCTTACCTTAACTAAGTTTACGTAATTGTTTGATGTGATGTGCTGGCTTATGGGCTTATTCGAAAACTTAGCTCCGGAAATCTGCTCGAAATTGTTTGATGTGCTTTGCTTGTTTGCTGGTATCTGGGCGATACTTGAAAGCTTACCTCCGCAAGAGTCTTCTCCTGCTTGGCGCGAATAATGAAGATGTGTTGGTCTTCTGTATTTAAAAACGTATCCGTTGCTAGATTTTGATTGTTATCTTGACGGACGCTGAATATGCTATTCGCTTGCAAAGTCGTATTTATTTATCTTGTTGTTGTGGTTGTTTTTGCTGTTGTTGTTATTGTTTGTGTTGTTGTTGTTATCAAGAAGCGAAAGAGCTCGATACGTGCCCACAAAGGGAGGCTTTGACGACTGTTCAATGAACTGAAGAGCCTAATCTTTCATGGCACTGTCCCTTGTTTCCAGAAGACACTCTTTGTTAAGGCCTTTTGTCTTATTGTTCTTGCTCTATATTATCGTATTCATTTTTGCATTTTTCTGACTGCTTATATTGGAGATCTTTGCGTGTCTACTCCCGGCTTTGAATTTTTGCGGTGTCTGAAAGTGAAGCGTGTGCTTGTTACAAGTTGTGATAATTTGAATTTATTTATGTTTATTGTTTGATTTTCTCTGCTTATAATCGCTTACTTTTTTGTTGGTTTTGTTTTATTTTGACGACGCGAATTTGTTTTACGGAGAAGTTCGGAGTGCGCATACAAGTCGCTTTAAAGATTCCCTATGAAGATTGGTTTGAAGCTACCGGAGCTATCGTATTGGCGATTCATGTCGTCGTTTTTTATTTGCTTTGCTGTGATAGCATCCTTCTTTTCCATTACGGCTTGCTCTTGGTATCTGCTATGATCGATGTGTGTAAGGCAGAAAGAGGATTCCCTTTCGGCAGAAAGTTTGCTGTTGCTTCGTCGTTTTATTCATCTGCTCGTGCGACTCGTGGATGACGTTCGTCGCTTCGTCAGAGGCGTCTAAATTTCTTCTAGCATCGTCTATATTCCCACGCTTGGCTCCGAATTGATGCTACTGCTGTTCTGCAAATACACGCACAGAGTTGTATAGCTTTTTCATATGTTTTTGTTAGCAAATCTCGAATACGTCTATAGTGACTTATGGAAAATAATTCTTGTAACATGTTTTAAAGCCTTTGTCTGATGCGAATTACTATAGTTGTGCTGTCCGCCGTCCCTTCATGTAACTGAAATCGGATTTTTGTTGGTTCACTACGTTTATGCTTAGTAGGGTCTTCGTAATTTCCCACCAATCTTAGTCACGTCATTAGCGAGCTTGTATAAAGAGGGCTTTCATCGCGCATCATTCTTACATAACCACTAACGTCTTACTTGAATAGGATTATATTTCTCATGGTTGTATGTTCATGACGGGCTGTGTTCTTCCTTTGTCGGAGTGGTATGCATAGCAAGGATGTAATTTTGTATGTAATCTATGCAGACGATTAATCTTTGTGAACACTTCACTGTAATGTCTTACGCAGTCGATAAACTTTAAGCAGATATTTTGATGGGTTTCCTTTGCATTTTGATTGAAATCTTGATGGTTGCAATTATTTTGGTTCTAGTAATGCAGGTTTGCCTTCCCATATCAGATTTTTGATACTCGCAAAATTTTATGCACATTCGAGAGCCCTAAACTTACTCTTTTCTCGACTTTACCTCATTACGTTTTGAATAGCTGATATTTTATTGTTATTTTTATTTATCATGTTTCTCGTTGTTATGCCTGGACTTCTTCATTTTCGCGTACGTCGTGGAAAAATGAATGATAAAGAACATCTTACTAGTAGTGTGAAATTTTAAGAACAATGGTATGTAGATGTTTTCTCGGGTATAGCTTCGGTAGGCTCTTGCTCTTATCTTAAGCTAAAGAAAAGATGCTGCACTTATGGGAAGGTCTGTTTTAGCTGTCGGTTCATAAATGGCATATTATCAGGATTTGCCGTGATAATTTTGCGAAGGAAGCGCAGAGAAAAAATTTGATAAGCTCCTTGCAATACGCTTTTTATCCTGGCAAAAAGTGTCATATTTGAAAGCAGTTTAAAGGGTGTTTAAAATAATTTTTGTTCTTAGATGCAAGAATAAGTGCGCCAAATCGCTTGTTCATCCGCCATACAATTCTAGTAAATTGGATTTTGTAATAAGTAATAACTACACCATTTGGTATTTTTCAAAATTTTTTTATCATACATGCGAGTGAAGAAACAGGGACAAGCGCGGGTAAAAACATTCTCATGAGCACTCGAAATTGTTGCCGAAGCTTGATTTCGACTACAGGACAATGAAGACCGTAGCATACTGACGGATCTGCCTAACGCTGGTAGATGCAATAAATAAATTCTTATGTTTTACAACCTTGTTATAGTTTCCCGATTCACAATATCGGGCATCCTTACATACGCGAGCAGTAAACAAGCTATGCAAAATTCCCTCTTCAAATTTGAGGAATATGCTCAACAGCAACAATAACAACATATGCTCAACAACAATTTATTTGCCAATAATGCATCGTATATGCAACCATATAAAAATCATAAAATCATATTAAAGATGCACTTATTGGAATAGGAGACATCCTCGGTAGCCGGGGCTAATCTGATTGAGGATGCCACCTAGGTTCAGTCAACGAAGTAAGTAACAAAAATGTACTACGCAAAAAAAGCAAGTATTAAAAATATTTAAATAACTTACTAAAACAACAAATGCGGAAAGAGGTGCAGCATTTCGAGAAATTATTATAAGGACAAACCAACAAAAATCTTTACAAAGACAAATTTAAAGAATTAAAGAAGCTGTTATGATCCTTCTACTTCTTACGCCACAGTTAAGTCACCCCACCCTATCATTAGAAAATTCTTCTCTACGCAAGCCAGGATTCACGTCAGACCCTTAAGTTACCCCACCATGTTATTCTTCTTTATGTAATCCAGTTTACTCACGGCACTCACTTACAAGTCCAACAATAGCATGCTACCTGTTTTCGTACTGTGGCATGTGACCGGCAAGTGGTCTTTTGTACAGTTCGTAACTGTCCAGTGCCTTTACGGGCTAATGGTGCCGCACCTTTCCGTTGCTTGTTTGTAACGTCAGTGCATGCTTGCTATATAACAGGAGCGAAGAGTAGTAGTAGCAGTACAATCTAGGTAACAGTACTCATCGTAGTGTCTGAGTCGATTTCTAGGTCGACCTCCAAAATACTAGCAGTACCACTTCACAGAAGCTTTAGTATCTATCTACCGAGGTGTAGAGGAGGATAGCGGTAAGCGTGAACTATATTCCTTTAACTTGTGTGAGCTCGCATAATTTAGTCCTTTATAGCGTGTGGAAGTATTGTGAGATTGTGTATTGAAACTGTTTGTTGTATGACGAAAGGCTTTATTTCCCAATTTGTATTTTAGTTTTACGGTGGTGATAAAAAGATTTGCTAGGAAAATTTACATTTGTTTTCACACCGTCACAAATCTCCCTCATTGTACACCTTCGGCAGTAACAGAAGCAAGCACCTTCGAAAGAAAAAGCAGTAGTCTGGAGATGAGACACTCCCGCAATATCATCGTTCGCGACATTGGCACTAAACTATACCAACACAAAAAATAAGTTTGCACGCAACAAGAGTCATTAACGGAGACTATAAATAATAGATATAGAATTAACACGAAGCATAAAACCATTTTTTGGAATGAAGTGGACGTTTTCATTTCTGCATTGTAATCTACTTGTTGTCAGAGGGTATCAGGATGAGTAGTCAATATTGCGAACATCAACTCTAACAAAAAGAAACCTAAGTACCCTGCCTTTATGAAACTGACTAGTATTCAATAAAACTCTTTCAACATGCTGATACATTTCCCTAGTAAATGTTACATGTAAGAGTATGGCAAACAAATATAGAAAAAGCCAAACTCTAAACTGGGAAACATTGTCGAAAAAGTTGCGTTCAAAAGTTACGAAACAACCACCACCACAACAATCAAAATCGATATTAGGCATATGAAGCCATAAGCAAACACTTAACTTCCCTCCCAAAGGTTGCTTTGGGATTAGACATTTAGAATAATTGAGACGTAGACGCATCATAATTAGAGAACGTAATTACCCTCAGAGCTTGCTGTTGTAACTTAAATATTTTGTTTACCTTACTCTTTCTAGAAAGGCCCAAGCAAGGCATCTGTATGGCATGTGAGAATGAAATAGACTATCGTAAAGTTACTTAATGGCCTGTGTGTCCACATAGTATCGCAGTTTATCTAAAAGGCCGTTTGCTCTCGCAAGCTCTCTTAAAGCTCTGATATTTGACTGGTCCATCCCAGTCTAGAATCAAGGACAATGCCCAAATATTTAGTCTGATTAAATAAAGATATTCGTTTATTTTTCAACGTCACTTTTAGTTTAATCGGACATCTTTTATTCTTAGGAAGAAAAAGTAGGACATGCGATTCGGCAAAATTTAGCGACAGTCTGTTCGCACACAGCCAATCATAGAATGTTGAGATCTCGCGAGGCAGTATTGCCTTCATTTGTTTCATAGAAGCATTTCTAAAAATAATAACTGTATCGTCAGCAAAGTGTTGAACAAGGTCTGACGTTAAGCTTCACGGAAAATCATTAATGTAGATTAAAATTAGTAAGGGACCCAAAATTGACCCTTGGGGAACACCAAAGTCCATGACTTGGATATTGAAGTTCGCGCTTTCAAGAGCGACGAATTGCTTTCTTCCTTTAAGATATGATTTAAACCAACTTAAAGAGACTCCACGTACTCCATAGATTTCAAGTTTATTTAATAGAATGTCTTGGTTAACCGTATCGAATACTTTTCGCAAATCCATAAAAATATACCCACAAGCGTATTCATTTGCTTCTAATATATCATTAATATTAGTATTTCAGTCAGTTTTAGTAATGCTTGGTTCAAACGTCGCACTTCTGCCGCGTCGAATGCAATTGCATTAAATTCGACTGAAGCTCGGCAGACCTTGCCGAGCTGGAGATAATTGCCGCACGTAATTAAGAACCGTTTCAAACGTCGCACTTCTGCCGCCTCGAACTAAAATCATTTAATTCGACGCGGCAGAAGTGCGACGTTTGAACCTAGCATTAGTCAGGAAAGATCCCTTGCTTAAAGGTTTCGTTGATGATAAACGAAATTGGATTGCATAAAATTTGCGAACTAAGTTTGAGTAAGTGATTTGGAATGCTGTTGGGACCAGATGCCTTAGATAACTTTTATCACCTCAATAGGGTCAGTCGGATTTAAAAAAAAGGCTCTGGCTTGAGGGCTGAGGCATGCAAGTTCTGAGTTCTAAGTGCTCTAAACTAGGCCACTCTCAGATGGACTATTTTGCTATCTAACATGAGAAAAATTACTTACGATCTCTATCTTGACAGGTTATTTTGAGCTTTCCATCGTGTAAGAAGTAGCCATGATGAAACACTGAATATTCGCATATCTGCTTTGCATGTATAGGGATCAGCCATAGAGTTACTTTATATCACGTATGCAATTCAGCCATAGAGTTGTTAGTCACTTGGTACGATTACCAATATGGGTTCAATGCAGATGTTGAATTCTCCGAATGAGTGTATAATCCGCGAAACTAATCATTGCGGACTTAACGTTTTTTTTGTTTGCGTAGATTATTGCCGTTTTAGGCCGGTTGGATTTCGGTTGCATAAGTTTGGTGTATGTTAGGACTGCGCTAATAAGCAAGTTAGCTGTTTTTGCACAGCTGCACATGATAAAGCGATTTACCCAAACGTTTCGTTAAATTTGCGATAGGCAGAAGTGCATCTCAAAGCATTTTTGTATGGGCATGGGCTTACCAAGAGGTTCAAAACTTTGCAATCCACGTACAAACTAAGATGTTTCTTCGGAATGCTTGGAGTTCTTGACACATAACGTTTATAGCTTGATGGCTAGGTAGGGTGCTTGATCAAGAATGCTTTGTAATGATATTGAAAAGAAACTGGTCATCAAGCAATCTGGTATCGTTAGTGTGAAAATTGTTGTTGTTGAATCAGAAAATGTGATGCAGCAGACAGTATGCTGAGCCGAAATTAAATTTTATGTTTGAAGACATTTTACAAGGGCGAGTTAACAGATCCTAAGATGCAGATTGTTTTCATGAGTAGACTATGCTATGCTTAACCATGTGCCTGTCTTCTCGCCTTGCCAGCAGTCTAATGTGCTTGTCTTTCCTGATTCTTTCAGTACAAGTGTATTCCTCAATTGTTATCAGCATTTTTCTTTCTAAAATATTAAAAATCTAGGGCATTAAATTTCTGTAAATATGGTCAATTTGCGTTGCCTGATGTCTTATGGTTACCATTAAGCCCTTTGCTAAGACTGTTTGTGCCTGTCTGTATTTTGTTTGCCTGCTAGTCTGCATGTCTGTCTGTCTGTCTGTCTGTCTGTCTGTCTGTCTGTCTGTCTGTCTGTCTGTCTGTCTGTCTGTCTTTCTTTCTGTCTGTCCATCTGTCTCTCGGTCACTCTGTCTGTATGCATGCCTGTTTTTGTTCATTTTCTCTTTCTAGTCTCCCGTGAAACTGTCTTTCCATGTTCTGCAGATTCTCTAGAAAATATAATCCATCTTTAGGGGAATTGTGTATCTTAATCTCTGTGGTAAGGCCCTTCACTCAATTCTATCTACTTGAAGTTCAATATGTACACATTTTTTTGCTATTCAAGTCCCAGCACATGCTGTGTCTTTTACTTGTTTTGTTCAATGAGTTTCTGATGTGGTCTGATCTTGTTGCCACAATGTAATGCACTTTGCCCTTTTTATGGTAGGTCCTGTATCTACTTATCATCCTCTGCCTTTATATTACGCCTTTGCCTTTATATTAGAATGACTGAGCAGCATTTAGTACAGAAGGTAGAAGGGTCTGAAACAAATCAAATAGACAAATTGGTGTGTCTGTTTTGTAATCACGTGACACTTGGGCAATGGGAGCTAGCATGTGCCTTCTTGGATTCAATCCTAAAGTATTTCAATGGTTCCAAAGATCTTGTCTTAAATTTGATGGCTGCAGTAGCAGTACGACCAGATAAGTATAGGTATGTTGCGTTGATTCATTACCAAATATTTCATCAATGCATTATTCATTTATTTATTTACTAATTGTGCGATTAAACATATTATTTATTATGCTTCTGTTTCCTGTCATGTGAAATTGCTGCATTTATAAAAGAACTGCTGGCAGAAAGCTTAATGATTTAGATAATGAGAGATTGAGTGTCGCGGATTTTCAAACTAAATTATATCCCCGGATTAACACATTAGAGCAGGCTTAGAGTAGTTAGCAGATGTCAATTTATGATCACATAAGACAGTGCTGCTTAAGTGGTTGGGCCTTGCAGCTGATGTGATTACATGAATTGTGGTTGAAATATTTACCAAGAGGGTAAAGACTAAGTAAATATTGTTAGATTTAAACGTTTGAATACGCAACTATTCTAGTTTATGTATTTGGACATCGTTAAATTGTAGCAGTGGCATTTGAACTGTAGCTAGATTTTGGCAAGACGTGATTGGTCCTGACACCCAGCTGTTTTTTTGTAAGCAATGATGCATCCTAGTGGAGTGCACTTTAAGCAATCTTTTTTTGTGCGTGAAGTACTGCATTTTGTGATGCATTCTTATAAAAACAATTTACTGATTTAAATTGTTGATTTTTTGGTGAAATATATACACGATGCTTAGGCTTTGTTAAGACTGTAGTCTATGTAAAGGAGAATGCTTAGATGATGTTTTTTGAATTTATAGTCATGGTTCAGCCTCAGTGACCACACCTTTCCATCTATCATGGATTGCTGTTCATGAGCTGGAAAAGATGTTTCCTGATGCACATGTAAGAACTGTTTCGTTGCTTTAGTTGACTAACCTGTCATCATGTTTAAGTTGCTTTGAACAACGAATTATGTGCGGTCAGTTTTGTGAGTGTGTGGAGTTGATGATAGCCTGGCCATATCCATTGAAGTGACCTTGTCACAGCATTTGCTTATTTTTTGTGAAATATAGTTAGTGGCGCTACTTTTCCTTAATGTGACTCGCATTATTATTCTATAGGAGGACTGCCAGATGTTGTTTCTGCTGTCCTAATAGCACCCATTAGGAGTAAAATGTCTGATGGTTATTAGGGGGTATTTAGTTGTTTACTGTGCTTTTAAAGTATAGTGTACTTTCTTTGCTTTTTATTTAGAAAACAGCTCTGCCTCCTCGAGTTCATAGTTTTGTTGAGTTTAAGATTCTACTCGCCGAGATAGAAAGCAAGGCACCCCCGAATGTTGTCCAGGTAATTTTCTGTTGTTCTTTTTAAGTCAGCTGTTCTTGTTAAGTCGGCCAATCAATGACCTTTTTTCATGTCTGGCCGGCGCTGAAGATCTTGCGTCGCATTCTGTCTCATTCCTACAGTCAAACTTGTCAAGGGGCTGGGGGTTCTCCTACCACCGGGACTCCATTTCAAATAGTTTTTTTTTTTTCTTGCCCTCCGACTACATCATGGAGCTATTCTTATTGCTCCATTGCAAATAGTCGAGCGATCTTGCTATATTTTTCGGCAAGCTCCACTATCTTATGTCAGTGTTTTCAGCTGCAAACCTATCTCCTTCTGGTAGCTAGTTACGATGTCAAAGCGGTATTTACGATATTGGATGTTTTTAGCTGTTTAATTGTGGGTTATTGCGGCCCCCATCTTGTTGTTTTAGGAACTTTCTGCGTACCACACGCAATTGCTGAATCATCGCCTTGGACTGATAAAATTAGACTCAGTGGAGTTGTTTTCGGTGCAAGCATGCGAATGGTTTGCTGAGCTTGTTGAAGAAAATCCTCTTCTTGCTCGCAACTTCTACACAGCTCTTACTGGAGGAATGGAAATGTTCAGGCTTAATGACTTAACTTTGTCTCAGCTGTTTTGCTCAAAAGTTGTAAAGCTTATGCAGATATTTTACCATGAAGATAACCAGCAAATTATTGAGCATAAGAAGTCGAACTTTACAACACTGACTCGCTTGATCTCCTTATGTTTGCCGTATTTGGACTGGAAGGATTTGAGCCTTGTTGATCATCTAATTTCCACAGTACGATGTGCCATTATGTCACCTGAGGTTTGTCCAATGGTTGTCTTATTTTCTTCATTGGCTGACGAAGAGCATGCGGACTTAGTAAAGATGGTGGATGACTGCGAGTTTCAAGCAAGCATAGAAAGTCTGTGCTTAGCGAGAGATCTAACGTTTCAAACTAGTCTTGCCCAAAATGTTGCCACATTGATGAGTAGTGGCAAGTTGATAGATTGGCGAATGCTGTTCATTGTTTGTTCGTGCTACAAAACGCATCTGCTTTGCAGCATTATAGTAAGTTTCAGCTTGACTGATCAAGTTTTTAGTATGTGGTGCGTTTATCCTATCTAGCTGTCTATCTGTTTGTCTGTCTGTCTGTCTGTCTGTGTGTCCGTCTTTCGGTCTGTCTGTCTATCTGTCTGTCTGTCTGTCTGTTTGTCTGTCTGTCTGTCTGTCTGTCTGTCTGTCTGTCTGTCTGTCTGTCTGTCTGT
>QQSS02195135.1:0-12692 GCA_003687565.2 Craspedacusta sowerbii
GCTAAAACGAAAACGAATAACAAAAAATCTTACTACTACAATAAGATATATATATATATATATAGATATATATATATATATATATATATATATATATATATATATATATATATGATTCCTGGCACTCCTTAACTTAATAAGATATGCCTAGTGCAAACCGAACAAAAAAACTGATGAACTATCGAGTTGTCAACCATATGCAGACGTCGTAACTCAGCAGATGACAATATTGCTTTATGCTTACTCAGGAAGGGTACTTAATTTGCTATTGTTGAGATTTCAAAAATGAAAATTTCTTCAGCAATTGCAACAAATTTTAAATAAGCTGAAGAGATTTATTTAACGATTTTCCTCAATACAAAAGCATGGGAAAATTATCTTAAATTGAAGTACGATTTTTCTATGTGAAACAATCGTGGTAGATTTGCATGGATTAATACTTGATTCTATCAAACCATGGTCTAGTTTATGCAAGTCATTTTGTGACGGCCAAGTCCAAAAACTCGCCCCACAGCTTTGAACCTATAGTTGCAATAGCAAAATCCGCCGCATCTGATTGTTTAGGAACAATGTGCGCAATTCATGGCTAAGCGTGGTTTGCAGGGCATGCGGTAGTAGCCAAAGGCGGGAAATTTAGAAAACGCAATCAAATATAACGCGCATATCATATATAACAGAAATGGATGCTTTCGAGTTTGGTGGTAAAACTGTTGCTTCGGTGCTCCGTGCAGGCATTCACCATTAACGTGTCCAAGCAGATGCGGCGGATTTAGCTACTGCAACTAATCTGGCACGATCTGGCAGGTATGCAGCCTGGAAAGGGGGCCAGTGCATCGCAGAAATTTGCAGTTGAGCACCTGATGCGCTGATAATTATTTCAACCACCCGAGGAAATGCAAAGCTAAGTGAAGGTACGAATTGAGTTGCCGTAGTGAGAGATTGAACCCTCTGTCGTAGGATTCCGAGCCCAGTGCCCAAATCACGGAGTCCTTGTGCTACATAGCAAAAATTTTCACAAAATTACGCGTGGCTTTTTATGACTTTTTATGACTGTATAACCTTTGATTGCATTCTACACATTGTGATTTTGTTAAACAGGGAGCACTTTTAAATCAAACCCTGATCGATTCTCACCGACACAATTTTTCTTAGTACACTCTTAGTTTTACAAGCTACTTCAATATCGAGGGTATCCCTCAAAAATAATTTAAGCTTCTGCAAGGGCTAACGATGCTAGAAAAGCAGCATAGATTAGTGACTCAGGTCGGGATAATTTTAACTGAACATGGATCTAGCTCAATCGTGTCGCAGCCTGGAACTCAAAAATTCTTGACAGAAATTTTCTCATAAATCTTCTATTGGCTCGAGAGAAGAGAACCTTGAAGCAACCGCAAATCATTGGCTTATTGGTAGCTCGCCAGAGTCATCTTAAGAATTATTGTGCACAAAACAGGACTCAGGTAGGACTGGGCTTCAATTTCGCTCGACGGTGACTTTGCAAATATATGTATAGCTTGTGCTTTTTGGGTTTCCAGGCTTTTTGTATATAGTTCAAATTTGGACATCAGGCGCCGGAGGAAAGAGTGCCCTACCAGATTCCGCATCAACAATAGAAACGCCGTAGCAAGGCACTATCAGAATCAACAGCGTTTCAAAATAAGATGATTCGCTCTCCTATATAACGTTTCGGATTGGTTGGAATCCTTATATAAGAAAGCTTGCGGAGCCGCGAAAGTTATGCCTTCTAAGCAATTTTTGTATTTTTGTTTGAAGAAAAAAGGGGATAAGAAGAAATAAGCGGTGCCCTGGCGCTCAGAACTACGCTTCACACTTAGGAGACTGAGAAACCCGATAGGGCTTAACGTGAGCCTTGCCGTTCAAGTCCAACATAGCCGCACTGTTGGGTCAAAGCGATAGTTATGGTTCCACTGTCATACGGCTCTGAACTCGAAATATGGGATTGGAAATATGGTATTGAAATATGAACTCGAAATATGGGAATATATTAAATATGGAAACATGGAAATATGGATATATATTAAGTATGGAAATATGGGATTGAAAGATGAACTCGAAATATGGGAACTCGAAATATGGGAAACTTATATGGGAGAAAAGGCTTTATTTCGAGTTCAGAGCAATCTGCTGTGTGCTCTTGGGCGCTAGCGAAATGGAATAAGATAATTTGGAGGAACGTTTGTCGTCAATTCTGGTACGTTTGGCTTTGTTGACATGTCTTGGTTTCGGCAGTGGCAAGTTTCTGTAAATATTGGAATTGCTGATGATAAGGTATTTTTGGGTATATAGAGAAAAACATTGTACTTTTAATGTTATTCACTGGAGCAATTAAAACCATATGAAGGCGCAAGGGTTGGGCTCTCAGACCGATTGGACTTTCAACCCAACGTGTCTCACAGAAGCATGACAGAAGTCTTAAACCTTGATGGTTATTTCTGATTCTCAGACTTATCACCTTAGTTTTTCCCCCATTTAGTGCAGTCTCACGCCAGCTCGTAGTTCATTGTGGTGCAAAAGTGACCATTGTGGCACGATGTTCAAAATCCTGTGCTATTATTTATTTCTATCAGATGTTCAGGTACTTTCCGTTGCTAACAAAATTCACCAAAGTTGAAAAAATGGGCTCCACTTTGTGCGCAAGACTAAGCAACGAGGGCTCTATGAATCCCGAAAACGTTTTTCCTAAAGGCCGCTTTTTAAAGAAATCATCTCTCTATCTATCCCTCGAAACAAATTGTCTGTTCGCGAGACAAGAGCTTGCATAGAAATGATCTCCAAACGTATTTTACTTAGTTAAGTTCAAAATTTAAAATCACCATACACTCTAAAGGCTTTACATACCATACAAAGCAACTAGCATAGTATGATACAACAAAGCTTTAAAAAATTTTCCGGCATTGAATGAATGAACATTTCTTGAGCTTAAAGTCAGAAGCGGCTAAACTTTAGCTTTACTGTGTTGTCATGCCGGCTGATCCAAGAATTAGCTGCACTCTTAGTACCTACAGAAAACTGGAAGGAGATAAATTGAAATAAAAAATTAAATAGATCACAGCCAAATAAACAGAGTTCTTGATTTAGAATACTCATTCAAATTAACATCAATGTTACTTTAGTTTCAAATACAGAGGAGGCAAAATAAACAAGCTGGTGGCTGCAATTTTCTTTAACCAAAGAAATTACATTATGGGATTAACCCATGTGTGATCCAAGTCTTCACGGATACTTAAATAAGCCCTATTCTTACACAATTGAAGTCAAGTTTAGCATAGCACAGGAATGAAAACACTATCAATACAAAATTAACATCACATAGAGGATCAACTCCCAAGTTGGTTATCACACCCGACACAATAGTATTGGCACATTTTTATGTTTTTCAGTTATCTCAAGCCAATTTCAATTATTTTCAACCTTATTTTCATTCCACAATCTCAAATGAGAGCTGGACTACAGGTTTGTGGAAAACTAAACATCACAATGAAGCGAAATTCTTTCGTTAATAAAAGTCTTATTAAGGCTGACAGAAGTAGCGGTGGCACATTCTCCTTGTTAGAAGAGGTTCTCTGCACGCTTTCAGGAACTTATCTTCAACTCCGATTAGCTTTGCTGCGAAGAGCTCTCCTTCCCAGCTTGCATTTACTTTATTTCGCTTATGCGTTTACTGACTAGTAATCTGTTGTATTTTATTTGGGAAAATAAATTCTTGTCTTGTCTTGTCTTCACAAAGCCGTACGTAATGTTTTTGGAGAAAACTGATTTGATTATATAGCATGTCATTACCTCATAGCAAAGTTAAGATATAGAATCAGCAATGCTCTACAAGACTGAAAAAAAAAGGTTTGTTTCCAATAGCCATGAGATTTGTATTCTTGGCATATCAGCGGCTACTTTTATAATATCCTGTCTTGTTACTTTGCATTATGGGAGGAGCAGCATGCTTATCTGGCGCACCTTCCAACTGGCAGAGTAAATCTCCCCCCCCCCCCCCTAACGAGCGTGATGCGACATTCTTTCCCCACAATAGCAGAGGTCCCACGAATCAGCTTGTGGCCGCAACACAATAGGGGCGCCTAAAGGCACGAGAGCTTTTCCGAGCATGAACTAATCGATAGTGAAGAGCCCTCTGTACCAGGTGCGAAGCATACTTTAAGTTGTCACTGAAACAACGCTACAGCATGTTTCATTAATACTTGCCAAAAGTGGTTCAAGCAGACGCTACGTTATCGTTAAGAATTTTGCTTACTCAATAAGCTAAGCATACATTATAAACTATCCTTCTTAACATGTAGCAATAAAAAATGCACACCGCTTCTGTTTGAACTGTACCTTGCCGAGGTCATGCTTGGCCTGAGCATTATTGGTGCGATTTTGGAGGCCATGGCAATATTTGGATGCTATTAATTGTTAGTTGAATGAAAGTACATCCATCATGAAGGGCGCAGTCTCAACTAAAGTAGAAAGTACAGAGCGCTGCTTCGCAGTAACAAAGTGGCTATATTTTATCTCCAAAGAAGATGTATCCTCCTTATTGGCTTGCCAGTACCTGACTTACTGTGATGAGCGATAGTCATATTCCAACATTCAAGATTTTTCTTAGGTTATAAATTTTTAACCTAATTTCCTAGGTTAAAAACTGCTCTGGCACAATTCTTGAAATAAAAACGCATGCGACCCCATGAAGAAATATAATGATATTTTTAACTTAAATTTGTGCTTCATATTGTAATAAGGCAACCCTAATTCTAGATATGTAAGGTCTTACCACAAATATAGCAAAACCACCACAATCCTTTTCAGGAATTACTACTTAGAAACTTCATTGTCAGGGATTTACTGCAAGCATTACTGCCGTCAAAAGCACTTGTATATGTTTTAGTCTACACCATGCTAGAGTAATTATGCATTAAATTTTTCAATGCAGCTTTTTATATACCAAAAAAATGTATTATCTACGACAGTACTAAATTTATAATATAAATACTAGATTGTGCTACAAGAATGACTGCAGGTTTTCTTTCACTTGTGAGACGCTCTTAGTCTTTATAAATCCTTGCTGTTACAGTCTTTGTAAATCCTTTTAAGCGTGCCCCATTATTAAAGATCAAAGCTTTCTACGCAGGCAACTATATTGACATCCTTAACTCACAGTCTCACCCAAAAGGTTGGCGTCGCTGCGATTTTGATCTCGCACAGGCGAATTTATCAGCTTTCAGCACATGAATCGATAGAGTAAATTCACGTACTCAAGTAGATAACTTCCTCAGCATCCTGCAACAAGTCAATAATCCCAATACCAATAGGCGCTGCAATCAGAATATACTCTGTTACGTAAGGTTCCGAAAAACAGATGCTTTTGTTTTTTTTGGAATGTTACTTGTTTGTTACTTGGTGTATCTGTGGTTTACTTATGCTGCAAGCGGGTTTTTAGTGTGATTGACATATCCTTCACGGTTATGTGTTTGTTACTTACATATTTGTGTTTGTTACTTACTGACATATCCTTCAATGTTATGTGTTTGTTACTTGGTGTATCTGTGGTTTACTTATGTTGCAAGTGGGTTTTTGTGTGATTGACATATCCTTCACGTCTTGTGGTGCACCGCCTTCCCCAGATAGAAGAGCTGGACGTGCATCCAGGAAAAGCCTTGCTCGCACAGCATTAGCTTCATCGAGAAACAAATGCTACCCTACAAGATGGCGGGAAAAGATGTCGCATATGGGTCACATCAGCAAAGGAGAGAACCTTGCCGTCGAAATGGCGCGTTTTGAGAACGTGGCGCATGCGTAGTATGACTGCCGAGCATTTAGTATGAAACCTTCCGCTGGGCATCTAGACACTTCGATTTAAATTAGATTTTAAATGCTTTTTTTTTTGTAAGTCGGAATGCAAACTGGTTACTTGATCATGCCCGTGTTACTGCTGCCCCAACTGTGTTATGCCAGTCTTTAATAATAATGTGCAAATCAAAAATCTTGATTTGTAAAATGAGCATTTGCTCATGCCTTGCAATACGTTTTTAAAACTGCTGGCATTTAAAAGTTGGAAATCTTATCCATACTTGCAGGCATTTTAAATTTTATGGGTCGATTTTGTGACCTCGGCAGCCTAGTTTCTGGCTTGAATGAATGAATGTGCTTTGGATGAAGACTTTCAAAAAGAGGTATGGAATTCCCTGCGAAGATTTTCAAGAAAACTTCGAAATAATCATGCTCAAAGTCATGTTCTAGTGTTTCCTCCACTAAATTCAAAAGGCAGATATCTTATTCATCAGTGTGCAGGACGCCTATCAGGTTTAAAATCGCTATCTGTTGGTGAGGGTGACTGCAGGCAAGTTGTTTGCATGGCCGATATTACCAGGTAAGTGCTGGCTAGTCACTGAGTGCTGTCTAGTACCTGCTTGTAGTAGTTGCCGGTTCTTTGATTAAAGGTGCCTGCCACTGCTTTATGTGGTATCAATCAATACTTCTTGCTTAGAAATTATTGTTTGGTAGTTTTGTACTTCTAATGTTAAAATTGATCTTTCAGACATAAAATTGATCTTTCAGTAAAATGAAGAAGAAGCCTGACATGCAATTGTACACACCGAAGCGGAAGAAAATTCCAATGCGGCAGTCTCAGAGTATAACCAAAATGCCATCATTGAAGAGGAACGAAGACCGTTTTGTATCTGAAACAACCCCAGATTCTGTCAATTGTTCTGAAGGTAGTAAATTATCAAGCCAACTTAGTAGGTTAATGAGTTCTGCACAGGAAGAAAATTGCAATGGTTTATCATGTGAAGCTTTGAGTTCAGAGCTATGCAGTACGAATGTTGTAGAAAGTTCTGTAAATGTGAAAGGTCTTCCATTTCAAGGTATTGCACTGGATAAAAAGTCTGCCATTCTGGACATCAACAAAACTAGGGTTGCAGATCAAGGGCTATGCTGTGCTGGTCACATTGACCCGTATCCACTTGATAAGGCAGGCGATGCTAATAGTGAAATTTTGCAAGAAAGCAGGATAAAAGAAAGGTTTGCACTTATATCTGAGTACTCTGTACATGATGTTTCCAAGCATAAACTAGATCTGAGTGTTACTTGTGATAAAGCGTCTTTGCAAGGGGACTTGCATCCTGGAAAGGAAAAACTTCTTATGGAATATATAGCTTTTCCATTGTTAAATGAGGCCTTTAGTGTGGTTTTTAATATTTTACGAGATTTACCCTACCATGTCAAGGACAGTCGAACAGAGGATGCAATCAGCATGGTTTTATCACATGAATTGCACTCATTTGCCACTAATTTGGTTGAGACAGCAATAGCAAATGCTTTGTGTTTGCTAAGGGTTCAGAAAACTTTGGAAACGAAAAACCTTGCTAGGTCTTGTGAAAGTGCTAATATAGTAGAAAGTTTGATCTTTGCAGCTTTACCTGAGGTTTCTGCAATGGAAGTTGGACCTGTAAGGCCTGTTTTAGATGTAGACAGGGACCCAAAGCCTCTCTGCAGCATGCCAACAAAAAAGATTAAGAAGCGTCTAAGGCATGGGAAAAAGTCTACACGTAAAGTTTTATCATCCATGCAAATGAGTGGCATGCAGTTGATAAAAGGTAAAGCTGTGGAGCTAGAAAGTAGTGATTCTGTTCCAAAATCAATTCTTAGTAGTGCACCATGCGATTTGGAGCACCAAAAACTTCAGGAGTCAATTACTCAAGATCCATCAGATTGTTTAGATTCCGACGCGTCAGCTAAACTTGTAAGTCTGTCCATCACTGATGCACTTAAGAACAGCGAAGAAGACGTCCCGGACTGGGAAAAGCATTGGAGTGAAAGTGGGGAATGCCTCAGCAATGACCAGCTTTTAGAGGTAGCATTGAGTTTCTACACATATTACTGAATTTGTTATCGGAGTTATTTGCATGTTTCAAGCAACCCTAAATTTTATAATCAGAATTTCAGACAGATTTTTCTGTTGTTTTGTTGCAAATCTGCAGTAACCACTGATTGGTGTTCATGCCTAGTTGTAGCCATTCATCTTAAATTCACCAGCTATACTGAACTATCTGTGGTATTTGAATCCAGATAGCTGCATGCTTGATTCCTCTTGCGCACACTTGTACAAATAGCAAGTATCAAGTAGTTGGGATTAGCAACTTCCTGTTACTGCGTCAGACTTATTTTGAAATTTGAATAGCTTAGGAGCACAAGTATAATCGTGTTGTTAAAAAGAATAACGTGTGGATGATAAATTCTTCGGGAAGAGATTTTTTATTTTGTTCCCATATTTTTGATAGGTAAGAATTCAAGCAGGGTTGAGCTTTATTCGATTTGTGAACATGAAAGATATGGTAGAGGTCTAGTCAACTTGCCTTGATCTGCTAAGATGTGTTCATTGGAACCATGATTGACATGTTGAAAAAATATGAATGTCTCTTATCTGTTTGTGTATTTTGTCCACAGGGACTACTCGGCTCTATTATTCTTTCTTATTATTCTGTCTTGTGCTTTCAGTCTAAATACTCTTGAAAATGGGTCTTTTATTTGCATTAAATATGGTACCACATTAGAGCGCTGTATGCCACTTACAATTGCAAGGGAAAAAATCGAATGCAATTACCTACTTTAAAGGGGGAAATCTTGTGAATAATTAAATACCTAATATTTTGTCGCTGTATTTCCATGGTCATTGTGAGTTGCTATTAGAGTTATGGAGCTTAGTCAAACTTTTCATTGAGATTAGTTTACATTTTACCAATTTTTGCATTGTGAAACGAGCAGCACCATTAATCAGTGTGTTTGTATACATGGACAATGCAGTTCTGTGTTACGACCCAACCATTAATCACTAAAGTTTGACAGGGAGGGCAGATTGTTTTCCTGCACTTGCATTTTATGTTTTTCACCCTCTGCCCTCATGACTATAAGCATTCTTGGATTTTTTGTTTGTCGTCCTATTGGTTTCCTTAGTTGATGTCAAGTCCTTGTCCAAGTATGCACTTGCATCTATGACCCCGTCATTGCTCATAACTTTCAGATACTAGCACAGGAAGGGCAAGTAGCAGATAAATGCTAGAACAAAGATAACAAATACAAAATGCTAATTTATAGAAACTAAGCCAGTTTTTAGATGTAGACTTTATTCCTTGCCTTCTGGTCTCTGATCCTTCCGTTAGTCATAAAGGCTTCTGAATCGGATCACAGGTGTGCATCAGATGAAGGCAGACAAGCATGCATTTTAAAAGCGTTCGGGATAATTGCATGTGCAAGATTTTAAAGTCCTATTGTCTTAGCTGTTTGTTTCCAACTTTGACGTACAGAGTATCTGCGCATGTTATATGTTATATATAATACGTCCTACCTCATCCTTGCCTTTAAAATGAGGCTATGTAGGATTGAGTTGACTAACCGACTGCCGTACTTATTGCATTTTCATAGAGATTTCGAACAAATTGGTGATGTAAATGCAACAGCTAGTCCGACTGTCAACGAGCAACGTTCAGCCATCCTGCTTGATCAATTTTTTCTGTTTTTGCTGCGATGTTCTATTATCATGTGTATAGTAGCTTTAAATCCACAACATGTGTTGCCTAACTACTAATTTAATTACATAGTTGTCCAGGTTGACCGGCATCAGTAATCCCATCTTAGAAGTCCCTTATGGGATTGACTACTGGAGTTACAAGCCTGTGAAAGACGTTGACTTAGATGAAGGAGGTAATAAAAATATATATTAAACTGCCAAATTTTATTAGAGCTATGATTTTGATGTTTGGGGTACATTGATGCGATTGTCCCAGATGTTATCAGTGGTTGTTGGCCTAGGGGCGCTTTACGATTTTATTTTCTCTGGTCTAATGATTTCCACTTAAGTGTGAGACAGACTTTGCAAAGCCGGTTAGGAAAAAGTGGAGTATTTCTTTATTGGAATCTTCATTGCCGTAAAAGTATCTCGTTTAGAAGGATGTATGATTATGGTTGCCGATGGTGTGACTTGGTACTTGGACTTGGTTATGCTCAGTTAAGTTTTTGTTTGTCTATTCAGCATATGGCCATATTTTGGAACTGTTTGACTTCTCGCATGTATTGAAGACACAGGATCTGAGCAATGCGTTAAATTCTCTTGGGTGAGCTTGTTTTTCGACCGCATGATCAATTCATTTGCTTTTTATCGGGTCGCTTGAATCATGTGTCATGACTTACAGTGAACGATGTCATTATGGTGTATCAGTATACAAAATTATGTGTCATTACAATTTATCTTGTACCTTTCTCCGTTTCATAGTCGTTGGTATAGGATATACTTTAAACATCGTATATTAATTTGAATATATATTTGTATATATATATATATATATATATATATGTTTATGTATGTATGTTTATATATGTATATAGATATAGGTATATATGACCGCTTAATCATAAGGCTTATGGATATTCGTAGAAAAAGAACTACACTTTTGTTTTAGTCGTCATCAGGAATGAAAGGAACATTTTAAAAGACAGACCGTTTATATAGGTGGTGATATGAAACCAAAGCGACGCGCGCAAGAGATAGTTGCTCGCCAAAACAAAACATCCCCATCAATAAGGATAGCTACTCTCCTGATCTCTACCAGTTCGACTAGTACAGGAGAAACTGTATTTCACGCAAGTCAAATAAGTTATATAAAAAGGAAAACGTCGTCATGCCTAACCTGAGCATGAGTTCCGGCTTTTCCTCTGTGATGTGAAGCGCCTCTTTGATCACGAGTGTGGCTTAAGTTCAGCCGTGGTCAATAATTGTCAAGCAATCATGGCTGCAGAGTTGTTCACACCTGGCTGATTCTCGGAGATTCTGTGAGATTGAAAAATAAGAACCAAACTTGAATGGAATGAAAACAAAATCGATATCCATATCCTTGCAGTGATTCCGGATTACTTCCTGCAATCTTCTTTTGTGTGAGGTGCGAAGCTTTACCGATGTATGGTAATTTATAGTGATGTGTACGTTCTTGTGATTCAGTACTCTTTGGTAGCTCTTTCCTGCTAGGTAAACAGTTTTGGTTGATAAAGGAATGGGTAATCGTCTTCAGGAGATGTTTTGGGAAGCAGGTTTTCTGTGGGACTCGTGAATTGTGTTTACATTATGATGGAAACCGATTCATGAGTTGTTTATGCAAAGTACAATAGACATCGAATTAACCCAACTTTGCATGCGAATGGAATGAAGTGACTTGTGTTTTGTTTTTATCGACACGGTCGATCAGCAGCTCAACAAGGATGTCAAGAAATTGCAGATGTGAATCTAAAGTTAGGGTGCTTTTGCTTAGTAAAGTTGTAAAATTTATCAGCATCTCCTTCGCTATCAAACACACGGACAATGCTATCAACTTGTCATCGATGCATGGCAAGCTTGCCGTGCTACTTGCTTTCGTGATGTCCCATAAGGACGTTTGCTAGGGTTTGGTCCTGCTAGAAAACTCATGGTCATGTATATGCATATGGATAATGGTATTTGCAGTTGTAAATCGCCTTGCATTGTGAACCCTGGGCACGTAGCTTGAACTTGACGTTTCATCATAACTTCGTACATGTGATTCAGAAGAAATCAGTTATCCTCACTTTCAAGGGCACGTTACATCTAACCATTATAGTTACCAGCTTAAAATTTCAGCGTGTTTCAGGGTATTAGTAAGAACCACGCGTGCACACATCAATGGCTTAGAGATGGAGCGTCTTGGAAACCTTTCGCGCGACAAATCGCTGGAAGTCTGGGAGAAATGGCTGTACGGTCTAGCATTGGCCTGTCGCAAAAACGTTGTTATTAATTGATTTTGTTATACAGAGATAACAAGTACTAGTAACAGTAACTCAAGGAAGGCGAAGAAGTGGAAACGGTGAGTGTGCTAGGTTGAAGACAGGGTAGCCTAAGTGAATAAATGGTTGAACGGGTTATGAGCTTCGCTGTTAAGTATAAGATTTTTCGAACTTATGTGCATGGCTTCTTTATACTTCCACTATACATTCAAAATCAATAGGCGGTTGATCTAAAAATAAGGAGCCATGTTCGAGTGCGCAACGGTTGTAATCGCAACTGCAAGTGTTACTGTGTATTTTAGATTTTTATCTTGCGTATGTGCTCTTTGATCGGTGAGGTTAAGTCTTTGAATTTCTCGCCAATGTAACGCCGAATGTCTAAATTTAAAATCCAATATGTAAAATTTAATATTTCAATTTGTTTACTATGGTTTGTCTTATAATATTAATGTTAAGATAAAAAATAAATGCGTTTGAGACGTAGTTGATCGCATATTATAAGTATTTATTTTATTTTATTATTATTTCTTTCTATACCTAACTCTGCCTGCCTCTGTCAATTTTTTCCGCATCTCTCTCTCTCTCGCTCTCTTTATCTTTGTTTGTCTCTCGCTCGCTCTCTCCTTATCTCTCTCTCTCTCGCTCTATCTGTCTCTCGCTCACTCTCTCAGGCTTGTTGCTTTCTCTTACGTTGTTTCTCCTTCTCTTTCTCTTTCCCCTTTTCTATTTCTTTTCCCCCTTTTCTTTTTCTCTTCCCCTATTTCTCTTTCTCTTCCCCAATTTCTCTTTCTCTTTCTCCATTTCTCTTTCTCTTCCCCTATTTCTCTTTCTCTTTCTCCATTTCTCTTTCTCTTCCCCTATTTCTCTTTCTCTTTCTCCATTTCTCTTTCTCTTCC
>QQSS02195146.1:0-12692 GCA_003687565.2 Craspedacusta sowerbii
TGTATGTATGTATGTATGTATGTATGTATGTATGTATGTATGTATGTATGTATGTATGTATGTATGTATGTATGTTGTAGGTATGTATGTCTTTATGTATGTATGTATGCATTTATGTAAATATAAATATATAAGTATAAATATATATTTATATAATTTATGTAATATATATATAATAATATATATAATAATGTACATAATATTATAATATAATATAATATTTATATAATATAATACGATATAATATATATATAATATAGTATAATATAATATATATAATAGTATTATATATATAATATGTTATATATGTAATATATATAGTATATATATATTGTCATATATATATACATATATATATATGTATATGTATATGTGTATGTACATATATATATGTACTTACATGCCTGTGTAAGTTATGTCTGAAAGGCTAGCGACAAGGTGGCGTGAAGCAAAGTCAAGCTTGCTTTCGATTTGTGATAGATCATGTGCATGCCGCATTTTATTTGAAGTCTCACGGATATCGCTAGATCCTTCTAGCGTCACGACTCTGTTTCTGTCTGTCTGTCTGTCTGTCTGTCTGTCTGTCTTTTTTCTGTCTTTCTGTCTGTCTTTCTGTCTGTCTGTGTGTTTGTCTTTCTGCGTGTGTGTGTGTGTGTCTGTTTGCTATCTGTCTGTCTGTCTGTCTGTCTGTCTGTCTGTCTGTCTCTCGGTGTCTCTGTCTCATGAACTATGCGGTTATGTTTTTTTTTGGACGGTTTCATCTGCTTTTTTGCCATGCGCCGTTTTCTGTATTTATTAATTTTTTGGACCGCTTTTAGGCTCTTAGTAACCATTGTTCTTTACGTTGTTGTCGGTATCCTTGTGAACAAGTACGTGCGCAAGATAGATGGAGCAGACGTATTTCCGAACAAGGACTTTTGGAAGCAACTGCCGGGCCTTATTAAGGTTTGTCTGAAGGCTTATTAGCTTGTAATTTGTTGCGTGGAAGCTTTGGTAAGCATTGTTATTTTTTGTGCTTCTTCCGCTCTCCAAGTTTTCGAAGCCTTTACTACGTTTGATTTCGTGTGCTTGTTTTCTAGTTGTATCCTGTTGCTTTCTTGTGGTGTTTGCTGGAGCATGAAAAAAGTTTGTGTGCAGTTCTCTATTGTGTGGATTTGCGTTTCACAACAGTATGAATACCGATGCTCATGTCTTAATCGGCAGTGTTGCACTCAGGGCAACTAAATTTGGACGTGTCTCTTACGAGATGCTCTGGCAATTGAAGCTAGATGCGCGGAAAAGCTTACTTTTTGCGCATAATTTTAACATGGACCAATACCATTACATCGCTGTATCAGAAAAAGCGGAATTCATTCTTTCTGTTCCTTCTCGATTCTCTAAATGGCGTAGACAGCCGTAATTTGAGTCATCTTTTGAACATGGAGCTGTTGGCGCGTGGTCTGGGAAGTCTGCTGTTGCTTGCATGTTTCCCGTCCGTTTTAAAGTGCTGTCATCCTATCTAGCAATATGTAGAGAGTTCCAGTATTCACCAAAGCAAGTGTTTCTACTCACATACCTGTAGCTGCGCATGTGCTGGAAGGTATTCGGTTGCCAAAGTGCAGTCTGCACCTTCAACACAATTAAGTACTCCCTTAATATAGCATCCTATGGACAACGGACAATATACCGAGGATCATTCGGTACATAATGTTTCGTTCAGTCCATCATCCGTTGGTATGCTTGGTTTGCACGTACCGTTGCAAGTCGAATTAGCAATCTCTTCAGGTCGGTCATAGCAAGTTAAAGCAATTATTTGTGTAATGCGCTGTGTACCTTCCGACTAAGTTTTGTACTTCGTTGATAAAAATCGCATCTCCTGACTGTCCTACCTATGCTAGCAGAAGGAAGCGCTTTATAGTGTGGTTGATGTCAAAGTTTGACCAATTGCTAACGCATGTTTAACTTAGATACCTTATATAAGGCTCATCTTGCGTGCGCTCGGGATATCATATCCTAGCTGTATGCAGGCGTATTCGTGGCTGCTTCGTTATGATTACATTGAGAGAAAAACTTTGTGTTTTAATGGTGTATCATTCCAAAATTCATTCATGCTTTTTTGACTGCGTTCTCAGCATTCATACTCCTGAATGAAGCCTACTGAGGACAAATCCGATTAAAGCCTATTCGCAGGTTACTCAGAGTCCTTATCACATGCGATACTTGTGGTCTTCTAGAGTATTTGGGACACAGTCAAGTAGATCATATACATTTTAAAAACTTTCCCCAGCAATAGTTGGCACTGCGGATATCTGGCGAGGTGTGCTGAACATAGGTGCGATCTTGTCAAAGTTGCCTCGTTGGCGACTTCAGGTACTGTGCACCATACTGGTGTCTGTAGCAAGCAAACCAACTCTTGCACTCGTAATCCATTATATTTTCTCGAATGCGTCGTTGACGTCAAGCAATTCATTTATTAGGATGGATGAGCGGTTCTTTGTTATCAACAGTTCGTGCGAGAAGTGACTGCAACGAAATGCAAGCGCCCGCTGATGACTTAGAATAAGTGTTGTTAGTGAAATTTTTGGGGATGCTTGATATTTCACCGATATCGCATAGTGGCATGTTGAGACCATATGCGATTTAAGGTGGAAAATATGCGCTTGTTGTGAATCTTCTAAAATCTTACTTGACTTACAACCACATGTGCTGTGTGTGGAACCCTGGACATGGTCAATGCTGGCATAAATGTATAGAGCTTGCTCTTTAGCTATGGACACCCCATCTTGCAACTCAACACATGCGTTATCTCTAAGGCCTTGCCCGAAGAGAACGATTCGACATCTGATTAAAGCAATTGGATCTCCGGTCGTTTCAACATGCGTTTGGTATTCAGACTGTTTCCCGCCGCTCCGTTTACCGTATCAACCACAAAGGGTCATGCCTGTAACCTTAGAAAGAGTAGAGTAGTCCCGTATCAGCAATGGCCACAACGTCCGTAGTCTGTTTAAGCATTTGCGCAATGACTCGGGTGGAAAGTTTGCTGATTCTTGGTGCTTCATCAGCGAGCTTACGAGCGCGAAGTCCTTTAGAACTACCGCTGCAGAACTTTTCCCAATGGAGGCATATAACGTTCTCAATGTCAAAGTTATCGGACATTTTCACCAAAGTTCTTTGCTGTTTTAGCGGCGCTAAGCTTTGCATGCGCCTCTATCTGCGTGAAAAAAATATGGTTAAGGAGCTAATTTGGACTCTAAATCGATGTTCTTCAGCCGATTATAAGATCAAATGTGTTCGGCCTGCATGTATTTCTGCTCAATCTTAGCTTGGTCTTAATGCATTTTTTTTTTGTGCGCGATGTCGGTTACCGCATTTCTTTGCATCGACATATTGATCGTTGTTGGCTCTCAAGTTAAAAAGTTATTTTTAATGATTGCATACACGCTTGTGTAATGAATCTTGACTTGCGTAGGCTAGTAAGATGCGTTACGTGCAAATGATTATTTTTGTTTTAAGATTTCTTACCTTTCTGTTCTGTATTTCTTGTCCTTTGCTCAAGAAATGTTTAACTAGGCCGAAGAGAAGGTTTGCTTTTGAGGTTTATTTGCTGTTACAAGCTTGTAGCCTTCTGTAATCGTGATCGTCCTTAAAAGCTTTTTATCTAAACTCCTTGTTAGGCCGGATTTTCTTTTACCGTCTCGAAAATCCGTGCTGCGACTGGACGCTCGAGCTACGAAGCAATATCATAGAGCTTGTCAGTGGAACTACCGTCACATGCCAAGAATGGTTTTATAAGCCTGACCTATGGGGTTTAACATCATCGCTTTTCGTTTCTGCGGTTAACGCCGTTGTATAATGTTGATTGTTGTGAAAGCTTCGAATCCCAAGGCCTTGTTTACGGTTTCACCGATTTTTCCATCCCGCTTTGTGGCGTTCGCAGCCATGTTGCTCTTGTTTTGTTTTCGTTTTTTCTTATTTTCGTGAAGATTTTGTTTCTATAAAATGAGCGATTTGTTTCACCTTGCGAATTGCCCATCTATTAGCGCGAGATGCTGTAAACCCAGGGTTATGTTATTTCAGAAGATCATTGTGCTCGTTTAATCCTATGTCGTATGGTAATATTGTTGTAATGTTGTAATCCCTGGTCACATGGTAATATTGTTTCGTGGATTTCCAATTGATGCGCTTTTCTGAGCATTTTTAGCATTTGCTGTCAGAATATTTCGTGAGTAATATTTTTAGAATTGACATATTCATAGAAGTGGTGTAGTTTTTTTTTTATCATATAGGCTTTATGAGAGTTTAAAGTTTCCTCGCTTGCCCATTTGAGTTAAAAGCTATTGTTGCGTTAGCAGGTTTTTTGTAGCGACGTTTTTCAGCAAGGCAGCTGTTGATTTTTAAAAATTGCCGTGATATATCGTAATTGGTTATTGATAGGCTTTCATGTCAAGATATCTTTTTGTTTTTGATGTTCAAGTAATGCATTACGTGTATTGTAATATTTTTAGCTGTATATCATCTAGCATATGTATGTCTGTTTTAACTTCGGCTCGGGGTTTACGTGCGAACCCGAATTAAGTTCTTGCTCTGGTCCGTTTTGCGTAGTAAACGCAGCTTGCATTGCAGCAGATGCTAGGACTATGCAATCCTGTGCGTATCCTGGGACTATGCAATCCTATGCGTATCCTGGGACTATGCAATCCTATGCGTATCCTGGGACTATGCAATCCTATGCGTATCCTGTGACTATGCAATCCTATGCGTATCCTGGGACTATGCAATCCTATGCGTATCCTGGGACTATGCAATCCTATGCGTATCCTGGGACTATACAATCTTATGCATATCCTGGGAGTATGCAATCTTATGCATATGCTGGGGACTATGCAATCTTATGGAAAGCGAGAATGACGAATATGTCTTTTTGATAGAAGTCGTATTCGCACAGCAAAAGGACCGAGCTAAGAATTCAGTGATCTAAAACTCACTGTGGTATTTGCAAAGTGCGTTCTGTCTTTTACGCAGTGTTGGCTTCTTACCAAGCTACTTTCCCTCGGAGCAAATTATGTATTTCTTGAGGGTTGATGGAATGATGGTTCTTGTATATCGTGTAGATGGCGTAGGTAGCTGTCTCATCGCATAACGCTGTTTCATCACACTCAATTGGAGGCTAAGAGGTATCTCAGAATAGGGTAGTCCCGCTCCTGCTCTTAAAAATGGGGTTGTGCGAAGGAAAGCTACCTTATGGCTCCAGAGGTTTATTTAACTAGGATAGAATTTTGGCATTGAGAAGGTATTAATCGGAAGGTTTATGCGCTCGGATCAAACTTGCCTCGTAGCGTAAGATTTGTGCGCTAAGTTGCCCGTCATGTGTAAAAGAAAACAGGCTGATAAGAAATCGTGATCTTAGCTGCTAACAGGAATTCTTATTGTCTTCCGTAAATTTGGTGCGATGATCCCAAGGTTTTCGCTGCAGTTCGAAGGAATGATTGCTTCGTATCATACTAGAAAATGGAGCGTTGCTCTCCGGTTTATGCATGAATAGAAAAAATAACGCCCAGGCTATGCGAAGCGGCTACATGTGATTTATTTATTATGCGAAGTCGATCTCCATGGTTAGAGCAGGAATATAGTGGGGGAAAATTTGAAAAGCATGATGCAGTTTTATGCAGTTTTTAAATGCTGTTTTAAATGCGTAGTGCAGACCCTCTTCTCCAGATCTCTTCTTAGACGGCCCTAGGTCGGCAACCTTACACTCCTACCGGAGAACACGATGCTCAGTCACTTGTTGAGTTGCCTGTCAACGCGTTGATCTTGAAAGTCCGATGCCTTTTTGGCATCTTCCACCGCTGCTTGGTTGTTCCGTTTGTGTGATCCGGTGGTATGGTACTGTGTAATCGGGCGCCACGCTTGCGTCACGGTATATCCTGCAGAAAGTTTTAGAATTTGAAACTGGGTTGAGCAAGGAAAGATGAATATATGGGTCTCTCTAGTTAGATGCATCCTATACGTTACTTTTGATTCTAAAGCAGACTGTCTGGTGGTAATACTTTGTACGCAGTGTATACTTTTGATATTCATGTGTATGACTGGTAACTTCTGCACTTGTCTTCGGGTTTTTAAAGTTTGTTTCCATATGGCCTATCGTACGTTCTAGCTTTGTCATCTGACAAGCCTTCTTGGTTGTATGTGTGCCAGAAGTTACTGCACTAATCGATATAGGATACTATGCTGGTACAAGTTTTCTTTATCTGCCGATGCTAGGAAGTCTGTCATGTTTTTTTGTTTCGGAAGAAGCCGTTGATCCTTCGCTCGGCAAAGCGAAAATACGAGAATTAGGACGAAATCTCTCGTACTTTGTGGTTTAGTCATCTTTCAGAACCCGTCCTTTAAATAGGTTTCTCGCTAGGAAAACGCTGCTGTGCAGACAAAAAACCGGATTATTGCTTTCGCATATAAACGTTCTCAAGGATGATTTTCAGCGTCTTCCGGTTTTCAGGGTCTCCAAGTTCTGATGCGTGGGGCAACTGGTCTCGCTTCGTTGGCATAATCATCTGCCCACTCGTATAGTTGACTGAGAGTCTGTTGCGTTCACGATTTGCGTCATTACAGTGTTTTTCTAGATTGTTCACGATTTCACCATTTTCTTTGCGGTTTTCTTTGCAGCGATCTGCGTGCGCATAAATAAATTCCTAACATACACTTGCATGTATACACCGATTGTCGTATTAAGCTTCTCGTAAATCGTGAGAACATGTTATGAGCATTTTAAGTCTTCAACTCTCAATTTGTTAAATGGCGTATGTGATCATCGTGCGAGTATCTGCGCTGCTTTTATTACGTAGGGTGAACGATGATTTTGCTTAGTGGGTCGTGTTTTTCTGCTGCTTTTGCGTAACTTGTAAACTTTTGTGTTTTTGTTTTTTTTTTTCCATGAGGACCCGGACTAAGCTTATTATTAATAGCTTTCAGTAGCCATCGCTTGTATGACTATGGCACACTTTACAGAAGCACACCTAAGAAAGGTGAGCTCTGCATTTTTTATTTGTGTTTCTTTTGTTTGAAATGTGCACTTTCGGATGCTCACATATGGTGGCTGCATTAACCATCGCTTGTAGCTTATTTTGTTTAGGTGGGTACTTGGGAAAAGCTTCAGAGAGTGCAACCATGGTGTTCTGTTTGATTGGAGTGAACATTTGCTTAAATAATGCATTTGTTTAAAGAAAAATCGGAGCATGCACATGCCCTGTCTTAGACATAACCTTTCCTAGGATCTAGCATAATCTGTTGGTAGGAAAGTAACAGCTGCTGCCAGCAGCGCGTGATCATATAAATGTATCTCTTCCAGTTCGAGACGGACGGGTACGTAGTGATTGAGAATCTCTTAACCGAAGAGGAATGCGATCACCTGCGAGATAGATCGAAGCAGTTCATCGACGATCTTGATATGAGCACTCATCCGAAAACAGTCTTCTCGACAGTAAGACAGGTAAAATGCTTGTTTTCTTCAGCGATCCCGAATCGATCTGTGATATAAGGTCATGAAAAAAATAGGTTTCGTATGATCTCAAGCGTTTTTTCATTTCGCTTGTTGTGGACTTTTCTGTCCGATGACGGTGACGAATGATTGAAATGAAGTGTTCTCGAATCCCGCGCTTCGTCAGGCCGCGGCTGAGGGTCAATATATAAGCGTTTTCCGAACTATTTCACATCGCTTGTGACTGTGGACGTTCCGTTTCAGAGATGCGGAGTGTAACCCGTTTGGTGAGCAGTTCGATATGGATCTTTCGGTCTAGTTTGTCATGGTTGGCTTTTCTTTCAGAAAAATGATACATACTTCATGGAAAGTGTTGACAAGATCCGATTTTTCTTTGAAGAAAGCGTGTTTGATGAGCACGGTATGGGACCTGCCTGGTATTTTACTTAGTCCATCACCTTGCATGCTCAAGATCTGTCAGGCCATCACCTTGCCGTCTCAATGTTTTTTGGCCCGTCACGTTACGTGCCTAATATTTGTCAATGCATCACTGAATATATGTCATCCATCACCGTACATGCTAAATGCTTGTCAATCCATCACCATGCATGATCAATTCTTGTCAATGCATCACTCAATATATGTCATCCATCACCTTACATGCTCAATGTTTGTCACTCCATTATCTTGCATGCTCAACGTTTGTCAATCCATCACCTTGTATGATCAAAATCTGTCCGTACATCACTCGAGATGATCAATTCTTCTCCTTGAATGCTCAAGCTTTGTTGAGGACAAGTGGGAACTGTGCAAAGAAACAGACAATTGGTCGCTATTTTTATCCTTTTGGTAGCTTTCAACCTTAAAACATTCGCTGTTTTATCTCTATAAGCACCTTCCCCCGAACTTCCTTTATGTTATTTTCCAGTCCGTTATGTTATTTTAAAATCTATTTAGAATTGGTTAGAATTGTCGAATCGTTTGCGTGCAATTCATAGTTTTGGAGCGCTTAATTACGACGAAACGCTGGTTATATAATAGCTTGGTGAGTCCGAAATGTGGCAAGTGAATGTCTATGCTGCATATTTAGCCAACGTCGTTGCCAGTTCCAGAACTCTAATTTTGGAGGAAATGCAGATGCAGAACAAAATCGGGAAAGCGCATGCTCTATTTGTTTAAGTTTTCTTTCATCGGACGTGTAGGTAAACGGTGCAGTAACTGTGCTACCTTCTTATGTACGTTATATGCTGTGATAGCAGAGTATTCCGTTTCTAAAAGTACCAACCTGCGTTTTTCTCTCACCCCTCATCCTCTAACTTTCAACATCTTGTTTGGTAGCGGGTTGTCGTATTTATAGTTAATATCTAACAAAGCAATATACCCAAGCCTGTGACTACAACTGGTACTGTAAAGTGTCTTACTTCGTCTTTAAGTTCGGCGCATGCAGTGCGTTAGCTCTTTTTTTCCCCTACAGGTCAATTGAACAGGGAAAAGCACCTTGCTGTTAATAAGATTGGCCATGGTTAGTAAGCTTTCGTTTTCAGACGAAATATTATGCTATTATGATATTCTGCTTATACTACTGTTCTGTCTAGCATGTAACTATTCGGGATTCTACTGGCTCTACTAGCAATGGCAGCCAAATACGCGTGGGCCTTTGTATTCACTCAAGACTTTACTCGGCATTACTATGTCCCGCTATCTGGCCTACTTTTTTCGCATGCTCTATATACTCTCATCACAAGTGATTATAAGGATGAGTGTATCGTAGGCTGTCATATGTTGTCTGTGGGCGACGTGCAGATAGCTTTAGTAGGTTGTCTGAATCTAAAGATCTTCATGGAAAGACGCCCATAACGAATACTTCGTTAAAGGTATGCCTCGCCAACATCTTGTTCCGGCACGAGCGAAGACTTGCAGAAGCGTTGAAGTCAAACGACCGACTGGTTCACCTGTTATCAGCGGCGTTAGTATTCGGTGATGGATGCGTAATCCTGCTTTGATGTACGTAACATGTCTAATCACGCCCAGAAAGCGTTTCGGCTCCGATTGTGGCCTTAGCAAGCTCGCCCGCTGGTACTCCATTTGCGGAAGCTTCCTGCTGCTGGCATCATTGTCACTAGTTTGGAAGTTTGTCTTCGTCGCTTGTCGTGATTGGGACATGCCTTGTGGATGCTTTGAGAACTTCTGTCGCAGCTGGTGTTCGTTGAAGTATGGTATAGATGTTGCAACATCACGATTTCGAATGTAAGGCGATGGTCACACTTTCTTGAGAATGACTTACAGCCAGATTGCAGACCTAAGCGGTAGCGTATATTTTGCGATGGGTGTGATAGCGGTCGCAAATGTTGCATAGCGAGCCGTCACACTTGCGTTAACGATTGTTGAGGGCCAGGAACGCGGAGGTATTCTAATACCGACTTTCTAAGTTTTGGACAAGTACTTGCCGCTGCCATCAGCTATTCTTTGAGCTGCGGCTTTAATTTCTAAACACCTAAGCCTTATGCTCCTTCCATAGTCCTAGTTGGTACCCTGAGAGATATCTTCGTGAAGCTGTCTTGCACCCTGCTCTAGTTCACCGAAGCGTTCTGGTAAAAAATATTCGGCCAGATTATTAAATTTCGTTTAGCAAGCTCCTATTAATATTATGAGCGATTTAGGCTGCAAATCTTAGCCAATGCCAAGTTGTAATATCGAGACTTTGGGAGATGATGCATAGTTAATTTCCTGAACAACAAAGCCTTTTCGACGCTTTTGACTATTACTTTCATTGTCTCTTTAGGTTTACACTACTGCGATGATTCTTTCAAGGCGGTGACTCACAAGAAACTTGTGCAGGTTGCAGTTTCGTTTCTGCATGGTTTGTTTTCATGTGCGTCACTGCTGATTTGCCTGAGCTAGGAATCGTACTTAGCGCGCAGGCAGTAGGTTCACATGCTGCGCTGTATTCAGCATTATCGTTCATAACATGAGCTTCCTGCTTCTTTGCAGATCATGCAGTCTACTTGACTATCGTTTGCTAGTGCGCTATACGCTGCTTGTCGTGCCTTTCATACTGCATGCTAGCGCATTACATACTGCACGCTAGTGACTTACATAATACATCTCTGTGCATTACATGCTGCATGCTAGTAGTTTACTACTACGTGCTAGTGCGCTACATTCCGCATGCTAGCGAATTGCATACTGCATGTTAGTGCATTACATCTTGCCTACTAGAGCATCACGTACTGGATGCTAGTGCATTACATACTGCATACTAGTAAATAACATACAGCACGCTGGTGCATTACATATTACATGCTAGTGCATTACGTATTGCATGCTATTACTTTACTGCTGCATACTAGGGCATTACATACTGCAAGCTAGCAAATTACATACAGCATGCTAGTGCATTACATACTGCAAGCTAGCAAATTACATGCAGCATGCTAGTGCATTACATATTGCATGCTAGTACATTACGTATTGCATGCTATTACTTTACTGGTGCATACTAGTGCATTACATACTGCAAGCTAGCAAATTGCATACAGCATGCTAGTAAATTATATAGTGCGTGCTATTACTTTATTGTTGCATACCAGTGCATTACATTCTGCAAGCTAGTAAATTACATACAGCATGCTAGTGCATTACATACTGCAAGCTAGCAAATTACATATTGCATGCTAGTACATTATATAGTGCATGCTATTACTTTACTGTTGCATGCCAGTGCATTACATACTGCAAGCTAGCATATTACATGCAGCATGCTAGTACATTACATATTGCATGCTATTACTTTACTGCTGCATACTAGTGCATTATTTATACTACAAGCTAGTACATTACGTACAGCATGCTAGTGTATTACATATTACATGCTAGTGCATACATATTGCATGCTAGTGCACTCATACTGCATGCTAGTGCATTACATATTGCATGCTAGTGCATACATACTGCATGCTAGTGCATCATACTGCATGCTAGTGTAGTGCCTACTGCATGCTAGTGCATTACATATTGCATGCTAGTGTAGTGCCTACTGCATGCTAGTGCATTACATATTGCATGCTAGTGCATACATACTGCATGCTAGTGCATACATACAGCATGCTAGTGCAGTGCCAACTGCATGCTAGTGCATGACATTGAATTCTGTCTGCAAGTCTAAAAGCCCGCGTGTTACATGCGGGGCGCTCTCAGCATGCTATGGCTGTGCGAATTATGAAGTTGTCATGGTTAAGGCATGCTTGTGGACTTGAGGGGAGTTTCGACCGTTTCCTAGCCAGTGGTTTAGGCCTTCTCAACTTCATGTATTTTGCGCTATGTATGGTTAGCCACTCTGTGGGGAAAAAAGTACCCTTTGCGTGTCATTGTATGAAGAATCCATGTTTTAGGATGCCGCGAAAGCGATCGGTTTCATAGAGCCCGTGGTTGTTCAGAGTATGATCATTTTTAAGGTTAGTGTTTTCGTATTTTTTTTTTTTTTTTAGTTTAAGTTTGTCCTGAAATCCGACAATGTTTTTGTAATTCTTGTAATTTATGTAATATGCAAGGCATGGGTGCGTTCGTGGACCGTTGTGCGTGGATGCTTTGAGCATACCGTTACTTTCCTTTACTCGTCTCTCAACGATGGACTTTGATTGCGTTATGTGATGTCTAATTTTTGGCGTGTTTGCTTCACAATTTTGGTGTTATTCGCAATTGCTTTGGTTCCAGTTTGTTATTGTCATGTTGTTTTCGCTGTGATCCCACACGTCCTTTCAAGTCTAATTATACTGTTCATGGCTTGTGCGGTATCCTGTGCACGTTCTGCTTAAGGCTGGCCATTCCGTGCTGTCATTTTAATGCTGGTCGTTTATGTTATTTGTAGCAACCAGGCATCGGAGGAGTAGGTGAGGTTGAAAGGTTTTACTATTCGTGTGGCTTTGTTAACGTGTGCACTTAAAACAATGTTCCAAGTTGAATCATGATGTGCTTGTGTCATGTGGTCCGAAAATGTTTGTTTGATGATGGATGTGACGATAATTGTGATGATGATGATGGTGTTTGAGATGAGGATTGTGGCGGCAGTGGTATGGTCGCGGTGGTGGTGGTTGTCATGGTGGTAGTGGTGGTGGATGTGACACCTTTGATGATGATGATGATGATGATGATGATGGTGATGGTGATGATGATGGTGATGATGATGATGATGATGATGATGATGATGATGATGATGATGATGATGATGATGATGATGATG
>QQSS02195157.1:0-12689 GCA_003687565.2 Craspedacusta sowerbii
GTTAAGACTCCAACCAAAGGTCTCTGACGAGTCCCTTGGCCGGGACGAAACGTACGTAAGGCTAGCCATTTTTGACTATTTAGTTGCTGAATAAATTCGGCTATAAGTTTTTGTCTTCTTCTTTTAATTACCATTAGAAGTACTTGATAGCAGGAATTCTCATGCGCAAATAGGCATACATGATATCTAATATTTAAAGCCCTTAAAGTGGGTGTATTGAATCTTTTTATGTAGCTGGAACTTGCCTTCAGCTATTTGTAACTTGGAAAGCATTTCCTAGGAGTATGCGCTGCTTTCTTCACAAAAAAATATTTAGTGGTGTAAGAGTTTTAGAAAACAATATTGATATAATAGAAAGGAAGTTTTTTTTTGCCTAGAAGAAGATAGTTTCCTCTGTGACCTGATGGGAAATTTCTACTTGCACCAACAGACGGTAAAGATTGCCAAATTTAATCCATGCCTTACATCGAATGTCAGATTGAAGTATGGACTTTCTTAGCACGAGCTCAGGTTGTAACTGGGCTGGTCCATAGTCTCACCAACTGTGTGGTTGTATTTTCCTTGATTCTTTTCCTCTACTACTTTTGATACCATGCATGAATGTGAAAATCTCAATATGCTTATCACTTTGGAAATTCTTCATTGGTTACTTAAAGCTCTCAAAGAATTTTTATTTAAATGTTATTTGTTAGACCTTCACTGGTCAATTTTTATGGCAATGTAAATATGGTTACAGTATATACATGCCTGAAGTGTGATTAAATTGTATCTTAATTGTTGAAAGCTGAACGATAAAATTAGGCTTCAAAGCCTTAAAAAAAATTCAATTGTGGTTCAGTTTAGTATTTAGCCTTGACTTGGCTTCACCCATTAGTTTCGTTGCTTTCCAGATAAAATAGAATGCTTTTACTAATATCAATCCTTTTAGCAAGGCATTTTTTGTCTTGTGACTCATCATTTCCTCCAAACTGCTTGAAAAATGAGAACGCCATTCAGTATGCTAATGGTAGTGTGGGTTGCATCTCTTGTGTTATATGTGGCCCTGGACTGGAGCCAAACATTCTTGTCATTTGGAAGCTATGCCCTTCGGTATTCACATGCAGGGCTGCCGCCCTTGCTACCATGGTTACTATTCATCTAACGCGGATGAATGGGATTGTAGACCCTGTGCTGGATGTGGTTCAAAGAGCGTATCTAAGAACTGCACCGCACATGAGGATACTGAATGCAGGCATTCCTGTGATAAAGGGTATTACTGGGATGTCCCCTCCGATGCCTGCATTCCTTGCTGCCATTGCTCCAAGGATAATGAAGTTGAATATCTGAATGCCCCCATCAGCAAGTGCATCCTTGATGCTGTAAATTCGGAGAAGGTACAGTCTCTTTCTCTCACTGCAGTGATGAAACTTTGTTCTTGCATTGCAGGCTATATATTAGGCCAATATTTACCTGTCTTCAATATTTTACTTCAAAAGCTTTTACCCTGCATAATGGTTTATCTTAACTGCCTTTTTCTTGGGTAACAACCTAGTATGTATATCAAGTAAAGGTAGAAAATAATTAGCTGATGAATCTGTAAGGAGAAGTAGGTGTTACAGTAATTAGGAAGTTACGCTACTAGCAAATGATTAAGGTAAGAGCATCCGCCCGATTCAATGCCTGAGGCATCTTTTGTAAGACCACCAAAAACATGACTGACCAACATATTTTGAGCTCAGGAGGCCTTCTTAAAGTTAATATTTTCACGGTCATCTATAGAAAAGGAAAAAAACATAGCATATTGTTTTGTGCATATTGCTTTATCATTAGTGAAGATCCTTTTCTGGTGGAATAAGTTTCTCTTTTCTAAAGCAGCTGGGGATAAGATTCAATCATTTAAGGATCTTGTGTGTGCAGCGCAAATTTGGATGGCTTCAACAATCTTTACTGGTGCTACAAATTAAGTGGTGCAGTCTTAATAAAAAAGAAATACTTTTTTGCGTAGCCTTTGTAATTGTCACCCAGTCAACTTGGCCTGGTTGCTGGAGCACTCAATGCGTAAATTTATTTTATAGATTTTGAGATTGGAGGAGTGAGGACTGTGGTGTAATATTGAATATTATTTTTAAATGATATGCATGTTTGTGTGTGTGTATTGTTAGGCTCAATCAAATTTGCAAACCAAAGACCCATGATAAGGTATTGTTTATAGATATGGAGTTTCATGTTGATGATGGAAATTCATGGTGCTTAGATTTAGCCCCTGTATTTTGAAGGGTTTAGACATTTCACAGGCATGGCGCTCTTTTTTCAAACACTAATGGTGGTACTCCTTTCTATACATTAATATTCTTGAAATGCAGATCTTAACTGAATATGAGGGTGCATTCATTGAATGAGTTATTAAGAAGTTGTGTGATTTTGAAAATTTTTAGCACTGTGCTTTACCTTCATCCTATAAAACGTGCCCTGAGCGTAAATTTCATGAGAAGGAAAGCAGCTTGACAAGTGATCAGTTGTTTTGGAGAATCGTACTGGGTCTTGTCTTCGTATTCATCATTCTTTATGGCGTAAAGGTTTATGACGAACCTATGGCTTGTGAGTATTCATCTGCTTGGTGTTTTGATCTTTTTGAGACTTTATTAAATTCATGTGTTGACTTATTGGCATCAACTTATTATTTCCGAGTGATTGTACTGTCGCTAGATAAGGTTTGAGTATGTCTTAGTCAGATTTCATCTTCTGGATAACCTGCAACATGGTCTGCTCGCTTGTGAAGCAGAATTAATAGCAAAGCACGTATGCCTGCGTCTATATGTACATGCAGCAAAATCTATCCATGTCAATGGTATAAATTGTAAGTAGGTAACGGATCTTAGTTCTTTGTGCCACGTTGAGGACCTTATTGCAAGTGACCCTGAAGTTATTAATATTTGTCTTAAATCGGCACATTTCTATCATCAATGTTCACAAAAGCCATCTTTTTTTAGTTTTTTTTTTTCTTTCGTTGAGTTCTCGAATAAATGTATAAATTTAAAATGTATACTGATTCATCGTTTGGAATTATTTGCTAGTTTGAGATTTTGCAATTGCTTGAATTTACATGTCAAAGTTTCATTTGATATGGCTGTTTCTTCAGACAATTATGGCTTCTGAATGTACGTCGTTTTGAAATGTGTAACATAAAGCATGCGTCCGCAAAAATTTCAAGAAGGCGTCTTGGTCATACTTAGTTGTATTTGTTTACATGCGGCTTTCATGGGTCTTGTTCGGTATTGCTTCTAGCCATTCTTTATCATGAGCACTGATGCCGTCTTTTCTACCTTACCTAATGGGGCTCGTGCATTCTTCCGAGGGCATGTGAATTATTTTGGGAGTGTAAAATGAGAGTGCAAAATCAGAGAGCAAAAATTTATATTTTTAACTGTTACTGTGAGTCGGCTGATGACGTAAGTTTTAAAACTTTTGCAATAGATGTGTGCTTGGCAAAAATCCTTATCTTCCATCAAACCTGAGCTTCACCGACTTGAAATGTTGGTTTCTTTCTTTACTGCGAGTTCTATTTTTGGTGCGATTTGCTGTTGTTGTTTAAAATGTTTTCCTTCGTGGCTTTCTTCTTGACGATGATAGGAGCGCACGTCGTCATTCCTTGCAAGCCTTGTGAGTCGTGCTGTATGAATCTGGTGTATCTGAACGCTTATGATGTTTAAGACGTATTGCTGCCTCGAGATGATGTACTAAACTTGTATGTTGACATTGTTTTGTAGATGTAGATGATTTTTCTGATACCTACGAATTGCAATGCGAATGCGGAGAGAAGTTTCAGGGAGGTAGGTGAAGCACTGATTTTTTAGGCGCTCTCATATCTATCGTCCGTCCGCGGCTCTTGGTGCGATTAGGCTTTGGCATTGAACTTCGAGCTGTTTGTGTCAGCGTCTGGGGCATCGCCTGTTAGAACTTGCTCTACAAGAGGCATGTAGCCGGCTATCAACTGTCCATTAGGGTGTCCCACATGGAAGAGGGCCGTTTAGAATGTTTGAAGGAAACTTATCTAGCCAGTAATCCTCCCGGTATAACAGCAAATATTTGGTCTACTACGTCTTCTACTACTTCTATGTAGTTGAAGAATTTCTTCAACCTGATCTGAACCTTTGGAGCTTAAAGTCTGCACAACACCATGCAGAACATCGTCATCTTCTCCTAATCTAATGAGGTATCACTGACAGCAATTTTTTCAGCATTTACTGTGATATTCAAATCTTCCTCCAGTTCCTTCAATTGCTTTACATCAAAGGGATGCAAAGCCTTTTTCCTTTCAAAGTCTCCTTAATATCTTCCCTGAACTGGTCTCCCAATTCTTTAGTCTTTCGGAATCGCTTCCCCTTGAAACAGCAACATCATCTAGATCTGCCCCAGCCTTGTTCCAGCTTGCAGCTACAATCGGCGTCTGTGGAGCGATTCCAACTTTATACCGGCAGCAGTGCATTCCATTAGATCTTGGCTGATACAGACTGTTATCTAAGTATAAACATGATACTAATGCCAGTAAAGTTTAACGTAATTTTTTTGATTTACAAGGATTACAGGTTTCAAACTCATACATTTGCTGATATTAAATTTTAGGGAGAACGCAAAATACCACCAACCTTGTTGTTAAGGGGGTGGTAGATCTTTCTTGCGAGCCATCCGCAGGGTCATCTGTCAACTTATCCGACGAATCCTTGAGAAATTGAAACTCCGTTTCAATATTCGAGTCAACAGGAATCGCATCTTCATTCTCAAGGTTGCATGCCAAGAGCATTAACCACGCGGGACCTATTAGCTTAACTAAAATACAAGCTGGTTTCAGCCTGATGAGTGACGCAACAAAACGCCTTCACATCATATGACTCAACTTTGCTAGACGACTAAAATATATGTATATGTATGCGAAGCACAACATTCAAAAATTTAATATTCAAAACTCTAGACTACTAAAATATATGTATATGCAAGCGAAGCACAGCATTCCAAAATTTAACATTCAAATTTCTCATGGCTATATATGCATTGTAAGTTAAAATCATTGCTAAATTGTTTTATAACTTTGCTCTATAACTATGAATTCCTAAAAAAAAAGTGCGTCAAAAATTCGCTAAAACTATGATTTTCAGGTTTCACATCGAGCTAAATGGGGGCTGCGGGCACGTTAATAATGATCTTTGGACTCAGGTGTCCAAAAGAAACGGGAAAAAACTGGCTTAAACTACTTTCCATGATTTGGGTTCTATGGCAGCGCCGCAGCTGCTTAGGTTTGGCTTTGGCATTGATCATCGACCTGTCTGTGCAGCGGCTAGGGCATCGCCTGTTAAACCTAGCTCTACAAGAGGCAGGTGCCCTGCTATTACTGCCCATGATTTAGACAGTATCTATGGCCGCTGAGCAGCTGCTTAGATTTTTCTTCGTCCTTGCCTATTGAGCCCCGCAGCCATTCAGCATATAAGCGTTCTCGTATCGTGTTTTGGCAGCATATGAGCTTGGTTCAGGATCATCATTGGGCTTGTTTCCTTGGAATTCGTATTGACTGCTTAGTCTGGGGATGTTGTATAATCTCGGAGAGCAGAAATAGCTGCGTGCGGATAACTTGCAGTGGGTCATGTGATCCGCCATGTTGGCGTAACTGTAACTGTTATGTTATGTTATGTAACGTCCTGTATTAATTATGGTGAAGATGCTGTTGGGGTCTATGGCTTCACATAGATATCATGAACATCAACAGGGATTAAATGGGTGTTTTTTTCCTTGGAGCCCAGCAGTCTAGAGTTGGTGGATTGGTTAGACTGGGCTTGATGTTGGTCGAGAATATCTCCAACCGGCTGGAGATTGCGAGTCTTCCTGACGAAGATTGTCTGAGATTACTGTTCATCCAGTCGTGTTCCCCTCCGTCGCTTTGGTTTAGCTGATCTCCAGGAAGGGCAAAAATTGGAAATCGTTAAATTGAAGTCGATCCAATTTTGGGTATGCACTAGTATGCACGAGGAACATGTCTTGCATAGAGATGTCCCTGAAGTTTCGGAATCGCTCAAGCGTATTAATTTTCTCTGCTTCTAACAAGCTATGAATTAAAGTTCTTCATTATGTGCTTAAGTTCGAGAAGTAGTTTATGACGTTTTGTGATGCAAGTTAAATGTGCATGGATTTATTTGTCACTCTTTGCAATGTATAGGAGGAAACTCGTGTCATCGCTGCGATTTGAGTCTCTTTGAAAAAAAAGTAAAATCTGAAGTGCTGTATGCGAATTCCGTTTCCATTAGACTAGACTGAAATAGAAGCCACTCACTTCGCAGAATTACGGTTGGCAGCATAGCTTTAGTTGACTTGAGTTCGTTGACTTATGACACGTCACGGTGCGCTGTATCTGTTAAGGCCGTCGTCAGATAGGTTCAGATTCTGCTCCGCAAGCGCGATCACCTGAAGTGGGCGGTTGGAAAACCATTTCAAGAATGGTTCTGTGGTCTCGAATGCCTTTTTTTTTTCGCGAGTCTCTGATCAGTCTCTGCCTTGCATTCTCTTAACCAGTGACGGACATCTTGATCATTTTCCCCGCGTGATGGGCAGGTCGGAGAAATTTCTGGTTCTGTACCATGATGGCGGCTTTCATGCCAGTAGCTTACTTAACTTATTACTCTCCCCAGCCGAGCGACGCTTTGCATGAGGCCAGTCACCCGACGCGCTAGCCGCAAGATGTTCTTCGGGACGTAGGAGCTTGGCAGGACTGCTTTATTTCCTGAATTTGTTGTGGGCCTAGAAGCCTAGAGTCTCAAAATTATGGGTAAACGCAACTAAGCGCTCCCAAGTTTGTATCGGTTCGTTTCTTCTTTGGTTGGTTGGTGGAATGGAGGGCGTCTCTTTGCATGAAAACGTAGATGTGGAGGGATTCGTTAATAAAATAGGAACATATGCCCTGCATCTGATGTGTTCCCTTTCCCATGTTAACTCCAGTTTTCCCAGGCTTCTGCGTATGTTTTCTGTTTTCATTATACCGGAAGAGTCATCTTGGCTTGGCAGTCTTGGCTTGGCAGTCGTTCTTTGGTTTCGCAGCAACTGCAGTGCGTTGCTTTCATTTTTCATTTTCACGGTGGATTTCTGTTCCTCTTTGATGCTGTTATCTCCGTTTGTGCTGTCATACCGCAGTAGATGGCGTTTTTCAATTTAGATTTTACAGAATTTTGGAGCAATGTGGATTTGTGCGATACTGTAGCTCAGAAGTGCGAAAGCAGGTGGCACAGTCTTGCTAAATCTTTGGGTTTGTCTGACGAAGACCTGCAAAATGTTGTGTCAACGCCGAAGTCAAAAGGTGTTTTTGAGATGGTGAGTCACAGGCGCCCTGACTTGCGCATGTCTGCCTTCGTAGCTGTGTTAAAAGGCCTTAAGTTGGAGAGTGCTGTGAAGGAAATCTGTGACTCTTACCATTCGAAGGCTGGGAGCCGCTCAACGACTCCAGGATAACTACTTTTCACAGGACAGCAACGTCTTTTTTCAAAACATCATTCTCATCTCGCACTTTCACAACTTAGCAATCTTCATTTAGGGCTGTTAAATCATGAAGTATTTATGGCTTGCGTGAGCGTATTTTATTTGTGGTATGACGTGCAGGATGCATTTGATGTTCCATAAGATACATGTTATGATTCTTATAATGCGGGATATGGCGCTGGTTTTATACGGGTTCGTTTTGATTCGAGTTGCAGTTTCGTAATCTGCGTTCTTAGTTTACTTTTCATTTTCTTGCTAGGTAGTCCGTATGTCACTGCTAATAGGCTTCTTTTGTAATTCGATTTTATGACCGGGAACGCAGGGAGCTATAATTTATTTCATATATCAATGCTTTTGTAGCTGGACACATGCAAACTTTTTTATATAGCTGTGACCGCTTATAGGCTTATTGCTGTATTTATATTTCTATTATGCTCTGAGATTTAGCAGTGCGCGGGAAAAGGATTTTTTTTGGGCTTGACTGTACATGGTAAGTAAAAATTAAAAAAAAAAAGAGAATGAAAGCTTTACGGGGTCTTCGGCCAAAGAAATCTTTCTATGGTTGCAAGTGGGGTTATTAGTAATGTAAGTTTTCGTTCGGTTCAATTTACTTGGTGGACATGGTCTTGTATTTCAGAATAAGTTGCCCAAACTTCGTTTTGATCATAAACACCATTGATGACGTTAGTTGATACATTATGATGGGCTAGGGAATAGATGCTTAGAATGCTACCCAGCTAAAGCCCGTTCCCCAAAGAATAGCGGATTATTGCATCAAGTAAATCCGGGCTCAGAAATTTTACCTCTCGTTCTTAGTGCACTACTTTTACGCAATAGTCCATCGGCTACAATTTTCTCTTGGGATTAGTCTGGAAAACTTTTTCCTCATACGCGGACTGTGCTTCTAAAGAAATATTTTCACTTTTCGATTATGAATGGTTGTTTACGTAATGTAGTCTTTCAGAGAGTTTAAGTTAGATTATCTTTTTAAAAGCGTTACATATAACCTAACATAAATATTTCACTGTATTAAAATAATTTATTTTTGCAGGCCAATGTGAATTTTGTAAGCTTCTTAGCTAAACCCGTTTGCCAAGAAATAGCTGATGTGTTGTATCAACTGAATCCGTGCTCAAGAATTTTATCTCTCGTTTTTATTGCACTTCTCTTTAACCGTAGTTCGTAGTTTCAGTTCTCGATTTTCGATGGTTGTTCACGTTTTCACAATTAGCTTTTCGGAGCGCGTTTAGTTCGATTATCTTTTTACAAGCATTTGAGATCCCTAACAAAAAAAATTTGGCTCAGAAAAGATAATTTTTGTTTTGCGGGTTGGTGTGAAGTTTTTAAGCTCCTTAGCTGAAGCCGTTAGACGAGAAATGGCAGATCTGTTGTATCAACTGAATCCATGCTCTACAGTCTCGTATTTAGTGCGCTTCTTTAAGCGTTAGTTGATATACTACATTTTTGTCCGCGATAGCATTCTGGAAGACTCTTTTGCGAGCTTGCGGACTTAGCTTTTTAAGAGATATTATCACTACTCGATTTTGAATGGTTGTTTTAGTAAATTAAGTTTTAAGCTAGATCACTTTTGAAAAGCGTGTGACATAATCTAACCAAAAATATTTATCCTGTGAAAGATAATTATTTTTTTTGCAGGCCAGTGTGAATTTCGTTTTTGGTTTCTCAATGTTCTCACTAATACCTAGAACGCTCATAGTGGCATTCGCGCGTGGAAAAATTGAAGGGAGCGAATGGTTGGGGGCCATGTTGTTATGACCACCTTGTGCAGTGTGCGGCCAGGTTGTCATGACCACCTTGTGTAGTGCGCGGCCATGTTGTCATGACCACCTTGTGTAGTGCGTGGCCTTGTTGTCATGACCACCTTGTGTAGTGCGCGGCCATGTTGTCATGACCACCTTGTGTTGTGCGCGGCCATGTTGTCATGACCACCTTGTGTAGTGCGCGGCCATGTCGAGAACATGGATAAAAACTGTACTCAGTTCTGTGTATCTGCTTAAGCGAAACTTAATTTACAAACAAAGAAGAAATGAGGCAAGTACTTGGTACGATAAATCAATGGTAATATAGACAAATGGGCCTGCGAACACCTAACATGTAAGCGATCAATGGTGAGTCTTTTCTATTCAGAATCGTCCCGTATCGTCATGCGTCGACCCTTCACAGAGTCTTCGAATTGAAACTTGCCTGTGTCTTGCTGCGAGTGGAACAATATTGCGTTGAGTTGAGAAGACTAATGTGACCTCCTCCTTCAGCATCTTTTCTCCAGTTACAAGTTTTTTTCAGTGTATAACGAAGTCATCATGTAATTAAATCAAGCAGCACTGGACGAAATAAACGGACTGCCTACTATCAAGACAAACAACACCGCAGCTGTGCAAATTACCACAACGCGATCAACGCGATATGATCGCAACAATTAATCTAAAATACTTGTATGTACGAGTAGCTGCTGTTCCAATGGCGTTTAAAAAGCTTAGCTAATAATGGTCAGAAAAAAAAACACCCTTATGCTGGTTGCAAATATTTGTGAAGAACATCTACCCAGCTGGCTAAAAGACATCTTAAAGACATCTCGTTCAATTAAATCAGGCAACAAGAACAAAACCATCTTAAAAAACATTTTTTAAAATCCTTTTTGGTATCCTTCAAGAGGAGCTTTTTGAAGACGTCTTAAGACATCTGAGAAAGATGTATCTAGGACGTCTTTAAGATGTATTAAAGACCTCTTGTAGACATCTAAAAAAACACTTCTTTAAGACATCTCAGAGAGACGTCTTTTAGACATCTTTAAGAGGTAGACGTCTTTTAGACATCACAAAAAAGACGTCTTTGAGACATCTTATAAAGGGCGTCTTATAGATATCTCATAAAGACGTTTTAAAGAAATCTCAAGAAGGCGTCTTTAGAATGTCGAAAAACCTCGATTGAATACCATTTAAGTGCCTGCAAAATTTACAATGAAAGGTTTCAAATCTTTTTATGATTGCCCCTAAGACCCAAATATTGCATCTTTTAGGTAACTTCAAATTTCTAAAATTAAAATTGGTCTTAAAATCATTAAAAACTACGCAAAGAAAATAAGGATTATATTTTACCTAGTATTGCAATAAATGCATGTCTAATAAATGTGTTGCTTAACTGCATCTGTATGCCATTGAGAAAATGTCTGTCGTGATGTAAGGCTTTTTGTTTTTAAGCACTTCGTATGTACTCTTGGCTATACCGTTCATGAATCGGGGTAGCTTTTGAATAGGCTGCTGTTGTAACACATAGCAGTGGTAGTCGATGATTGAATTTGCTATTCACAGTACGTTGAGTATAAATAGAGACTACAAGACCAGATCTGTTGCATGACAACTAAAATAAAATAATATTTACATTAGCTTCCTATTATGTACACAACGGTCATGTGAAGGTTTGCAGACCACTCAGGGCACATGTTATCATGTAAAGAAATACTCACGCCACCACGGCCAGGGTGCTCCGCATGCGCTGCCTTCAAAACGATCAGTATTAAAATAAATAAGCTGGCACAATCTTCATACGACAACTTTTCGATCGAAGAGACTGGTTGAGTCCGCTACTTAAAATAAAACCATTGGTCGGAGCCCTCACAGGCAACAACATGTCACCCTCCTTCAAACCAACACATTTCAGATGATGGGAGTGCAATGCATCTTGATCGGCTGCTTCTACTCGCTGGGTTGCCCACTCCAAGTAAACTTCTTTAACATTAAAATCAATTGGGTGTAAAAATAAGCTTTGCTCAGCTGAAGGAGGCATGTGTGACCGCAAGTTGTTACGAGGGTTAGGTATCTTGTCAGCAAGAAACTTGCCGATTGTAGCGAAATAGTCGTTGAATGAATTAGCAATATTTTGTGGCGTCTGGAGGGTACCATTATTGCCATTAGTTAGCAAAGAGATAGAGCGCTGTCTTCGTTTTATTATAGAGTTGATGCCACCCAAGTTTTGCGTAGTTTGTTTTGGTTAGTAAAAAGAAATTCTTGTAATGCAATACTTTGTTTTTTTTTAATCAAACCTACAATTGAGTTGCGATGAGCCTTGTATTTAGTATAGGCTTCTGCGCGAGTAAGTTGGTCAGTTTCTGCTAGGTACCTTTTAAGAAGTTTATCTCGGACAAGAATATACCGTAAACACTTTTAGTGATCCAAGGCTTTTGTTTGGATAGTACCTCTATTCTTGAGAGTTTTTTAAGGGGTACCATAACATTTTAAATATCAGTAACCTTTCAAATGAGAACAGTTACGAGCACGTCAGTGTTCTTTTCGGCTCCAAACTGTAAATTCCAATCGATATGTGCTAGTTCTTCGACAAACTCACTTTCATTAAAATTTGTGAATGAACGGCTGTATACAGATCGCACTATGTTCGGTTTAATTTTTAAACTGAAATCTGTGAAAACAACGAATTGCTCAAAATGGTCCGACATAGCGCAAATTATGTTTCCACTCACAGCATTGTATTTGCTATTGTTGCTGAAGATATTGTCAATCAGTGTTTGTGACCTTCGTGTCACCCGGCTTGGCTGTAATATGAGTGGTTGTAAATTATGGCCGGCAATAGCTCCTTTATGTGTGTCATAATCCAATAAATTTATATTAAAGTCACCCATTATTGTCACATATTTGTTTTCATTTTCATTCCTTGGTAGTATTTTGTCAAGGAATTCTGCCAAAATGGTTGCAGGGGAGAACGACGGGTGTTTGTATACACATTCGCAAACTATGTTTTTCGTTTCTTTTCAATATTTATATAAATGAGAATTCAAAAGCATCTTCAAGTTGAAGGCCAAGGTCGTGTCTGACTTAAATATCACTCTTCAATGAATTATGTATGAACAGACGAGTCCCTCCAGCACCAGTAAATGTTTTCGTATCAACAGATTAGTACCCATCTAATTCCAGGTCCGTATTTGTCAATGATTGTGTTCTTCAAACGTGTTTGTGAAATACCTTTTACTTTAAACTGATATTTTAATAACATTAGTAATACATTTAGTTCTTCTTAGTGCTTAGTCAACGAGGCAATGTTCAGATAGAAGAAACCAAAAGACGGAAGAAAAGCACTGCCACCTCCGCTGTCACGAAGACCCTTTGTGGATGGTTCTTCTGCTTCATCGCATTTTGCCAAACATTGCTCGCAGTATGGTTTGC
>QQSS02195168.1:0-12688 GCA_003687565.2 Craspedacusta sowerbii
AAATTTCCTAGGACTTTCCACGCGTATGCGGTCTTACATTGTTTGTACTCGTCTTTGGCACAAGGACACGTCGTGGCATGTAAAATAAAGTAAACTGCAATGCTTGGTCATGCTTGTAAGTGCCTGCTCTCTATTCGTGACAGAGAGGTAACAATGTGCCTACATAAAATACTTTATTTCTATAAGGTTTCCTGTCGATTTGAAGCAAAAGGCGGAATGGGTGACTGCCTTGCGCCGTGACAATTGGGAGTCTTCCAAGTATTCTCTGGTGTGCTCAGATAATTTTCTAGATCCTTGCCTTTGTTGGTGTTTCGTTTCGGTTTAAGCAATTCCCAAGACACCTGAAAAAGGTAAGAACAAGGCAGGGATGCATTATGTACTTAATATGGTCTACAAAGTAGGCTAGGTCAAAACGTGTTTAAATTTCTGCATCTCATCTAAAGCAATCTTTTTTAATCTGCTTTTCTTAGCAGGCTAATCCAGAACAAAAGCTACCTCTACAAAGATGCCCAATTGAGGTTGAAGAATTCTCCTCTGAGCTGCCAAGCAGTGGCCTAATTTATTCATGTGTTTTATTCATTCAAAACATGACCATTCATATCTCTGAGTCTCCAAGAAAGCTCAAACTCAAGTTAAATGCAAAGTCTGAGCAGATCAAAACCCTCAAAGTAAAGCTGAAAACCTCGCAGCAGCAATCTCGACGTTTGCGTGTAAAGGTTTTATCTATGAAAGCTCTTTTGAAACACTTGCGAATGCAACATTTACTATCCTTAAATTGGAAAGAGATGTTGACCAAAACAGTTTCTGGCATCCATTTCGAGCTGATTAAAAGGGCATTTCAGAAGAAAGGTAAAGGCTCTGAGTACTCACCTGAGCTCCGCTCGTTCGCATTAACTTTGCAGTTTTACTCAAGTAAGGCATACAAGTACGTGAGAAGAACATTCAATCTTGCTTTGCCACATCAATGCCAGGTTTGGCTTTGGTATAATAAAGTTCCTGGTGAGCCAGGTTTTACTGAAGGTACCTGTAAAGGTCTCAAGATAAAGGTTTTAGAGGCTAGCGCTTATGGAAAGTCAATTGTGTGCTCTATCATGCTTGATGAGATGGCAATTCGAAAACATGTATCATGGGATGGAAGAAGGTATAGAGGTTATGTGGACCTTGGCACTGAATTGCCTGATGATGACTCAAATCCTGTTGCTAAAGATGCCCTAGTTTTTATGGCAGTAAGTGTCAATGAGTTACGGAAAATCCCATTTGGGTACTTTTTTAACAACAGTCCTGATGGTAGTGAGCGTGCAAACCTAGTTAAAATATTTGTGAAGAGGCTTCATGATGTGGGAGTAAATGTTGTATCTCTCACCTGTGATGGACCTGTGTGTCATCACAAAATGTTGACAGATCTTGGTTTGTGCCTTAAAACCAGGCAATTTGACAACTTTCTTCTACCACCCTCTCAATCCGCAAAAGAACATTTTTGTACTTCTTGACATCTGCCATATGTAGAAGCTTGTAAGAAACACCCTTAGTGATTATAGTGTCTTAATTGACAGTAGTCAAAATAAAATTTGTTGACAGTATCTGCGCAACCTTCGACTGCTTCAAGAACAAGAGCGATTTCATTTGGCAAAAACTAAACTTGGCTCGCATTCAGTTGAAGCAACTAAGCATGTAAGTAAATCTTGCTGCCCAAACATTTAGCTCCAGTGTTGCCGATGCATTGCAGTTTTGTTGTGAGGTTCTTAAGCTTCCACAATTCCAGGGTTGCGAAGCTACCGTTAAGTTATACGGATCATTGATAGACTCTTTGACTTGCTGAACTCAAGTGTTTAAATTGACCATGTCGAAGAACAATGAGTGTGTCTGGAGACCTTTTTTGCAAAGCGCATTTGATTATATACTCAATTTGAGAATGCTATGTGGTCAAGTGGTTGTGCATTCCCCCCAAAAAGCAGGAGTTTTAGGATTTCTGATTGTAATCAAGAGTGTGCAGGGAATTTTCCAAGACTTTTTTTCGATCGAAAAGGCGCCTCTCGAGTACCTTTTGACTTAAAATTTAAACCAACATCATCTTGGGCTATTTTTTTGCGCGGTTAGATCTGCTGGGGGGTTTAATAATAATCATACAGCTCAACAGTTTACTGTTGATACAAGCGCTTGCTGATAAGAAGTTGCATACGTGGCTCTGCTGGCAATTGTCAATGAAAGGATGCAACTTCTATCCGTTATCTTTTTGACAATACAGTAACTGTCAACCACAAGCTTGTGTCAGTGTCTGAAGCAGCATTGATCAGAAAATATAATTTGCTAGAAAGAGAACCCACATTTTCTGATCATGATTATGTGTTGGACTACAACTATGCAAGTTTAAAAATTGGTGTGAAAAATTTTCTCAGGCTCTGGGCTCCAGGCTACATCCCTCCATCACCAATTTCATGCTGCATAAAGATAGCGGTGGTCTGTTTAAGCCTACAGCAAGTGCAATTCTTGTATGCCAAGAAACTGAGTGCTGCATCCAGCAAGAACATCCCTAGTGGTAAGTGTTTGGCTTGCAAACTAAATAAATCATGACCAATAAATTTTTGTGCTTATTGACGAAATTGTTGTTAACTTTTTTTGTTTCAAAGGCTTTTGCCTAATGAAGACAAACTAAAAGAGCATGTTGGTATTGGGTGCTCACTTGAATCTACAAACACTTTTCTTGTCAGTTCTGATTAATCATGCTGCTCAATGTGTTTTTGGAGAAATAACTTTTAGCTCTCATGTAAGTTGTAGGAATGCACGTTGCCTTAACAACTGCTGTCTTGGCTAACATCAACTTGGATAAAGTTTTTACAGAACTTGATGCTCATATGGTCGACAGCTCTGTCAACAAGAATCATACATTTATCCTGATAAAATTGATTGCTCCATGTTACAGTAAGATTCGACTGTACAGCCTTCGAAAAGCATGCACAGCTAAGATAAATGGTCCCACTGTACGAAAGAAACTTTGTAAGTTGGCGCTGTTCAAGCATCAATTAGATTAGCAAGCACTGCATATGTCTCTTCAGTCACAGTAGCAAAGCAGGTAATGCAGATAGTGTGCAGTCTTAATGTATTAAACGTTACCGAGATGAATTTTGCTTAGCTTCACTGAAGAATTTTAGAATCAAGCAAAGTGTGGTTTTTATATGGTTTTTACTTCATTTGTTGATTCGCTCTGCAAGCTTAAATTTACAAAATCCTGAACTCCATAGGGCACAGTTCAGCAAGGTCTTACCAGTGCTCCAGCTTCAACAGAGGTTACGTTCCCACACCTATACGAACCTATCAACTTCAGCGCCTGAGTTCATAAGTGATTTTCAACTTCAAGCACACTCACAACTCAGAGATGTCCGTGTAAAAGTACTTCCACGCTTAAGAAATTTTATCACAGCACCGAATCTCACCCACGACGATATTGGGTACGAGTCACAACGGCTGCCCTGATTTTGGTTGGCTTCACTGTTTAGTTGCGTATGCTCGATCCGGTCTTTTCTTGAGATCAGTAACCTGGCCCCACTGATCTGAAGAAAGACTGGATCGAGCATCTTGAGCCTCGGCCGGAAGCCAGCCAAAATAGGGGCAACCATGTTGAGGGTGACCCATGGCACTACCTAGAGAAGGCCATGAACGATGCCTTCGTAAGAATTAATAAGGACATATGATTAGTTTTTGCATCATTTGAATGATTTTCTTTCGGAGATGACCGGTGAGGGCTTTTTAAAAGTGGTTGCAGCGAGCAAACATGGCCGTCCTCAAAATCGCGGACGTCAGCGGCGTCCGCGCGGAAACTATAGAATGCGCAATCCAGTGGTTCTTCCGATCAGTGTGGCCCACAATGTAACTGCTCGCTCGCTGGTTCGTAAAGTTGGGTTGGAGTTTGCTGACACGGCTAAAATTAGGTCATCCGTGGTGATGTAATTCCGGTCGATTGAAGTAACGCTTAAAAGCGGCTTAAAGTAATTAGGAATCAGTGATCAGCGATTTTCCCGACCTTCAACCAGGCTTGTACATCGACTCGGCAGTTTGCGTAGAAGCGAGATGTTGACGTAAATTTGTTGGCAATGATTGATGGGCATATCGAATCTTAACTTTACTTGCTTTTGGTCGCATTGTAGTGAAGGGTTTTCTCGGATGTTTGCGAAGTTGCATCTATTGTTTGGTGGTTGCTTTATTCTAAAATGTAGCCTTATTCTTAGTGAACTCATGAACTTCGGTATTCTCAAATATTACTTCTACACGATTCTTCGTTGTTGCATAAAAGTTACAATGATTCGCGCTGTAATTACGTCTCTATGACCTATATCTGAGCTGCTTCTCGGTGCTGCTAGTATGCATACGTAATCTCTAAAGAGGTCCTTTATTCTAGCATTTGATGAGTTTCGGTTCCTATGTCCACTTAGCATCTATTACTGTGATACATTGGCTTGTATTGTGTACATGAGTTGCAATCTCATTCTTCCGTCTTGATATCACTACAGGAAGGAGAAGTTTAATGTCACCCAACTATGAGTCGGATCCCAGAAGAAGGTAATACTTAGACCTGCTTTTTTTGTAGCTTGATATTGTATAGTATAGTGCATATTGTATTGCATCGTGCCTTAATATTGTCTTGTATAGTGCCTGTCCTTTTCAGCGCATGAGCTATGCAATTGTTTAGTCGAATTAGTCAATGGTCTTGAATTGTTATGTCCAGACTAGGGCATGTTCTAATCTTTTGTTTGGTGGGTATCACAGTTCTTGTAGCACTTGCAAAGAAAAGCCAGTGGATGCAGTTATCACTGTGTGGCAATCTACTTCTAGGCTGGCAAAACTCGCTTATTTATTATTCAAAGTCATGTTCAATTACATATTTGGTATATATATATATATATATATATATATATATATATATATATGTATATATATATATATATATATAACATGCATATATGTAACATGAATCTCAGCATTTTCCCAAATGGTGTGGTTGTAAATTCTGGTTTCTATCTGCATTGCCTATTTGCAGTTTGTACTACTCCTTCCTGGCAAGCTGTGCGTGTTTGCTTCTTCGCAGTTATATTCGCAATCGCAGTGGCTCAAGGTTTTCTTTGTGATGATTTTAATGAGAAATGCAAATGAACTTGTCCTACGTAGGGCATTTAAGTTTGTTCTCAAACACATCCTGACCCCAGCCCCAGACTTAGGTTTTTAGATATTTTTTCAAAGTGTAATTAACTTTTTTCTGATAAATAATCGTGTCTTTTATGATATTGCGTGTCCTTGGCCACAGTAACGATCTTGATGTTTAATAATTATCTTCCTCACAGCTTTCTGGACATTTTAGATTGGCATTCAGCTGAAGAAACACTTCGATGTATCAACGAGTTTCACGACAATTACGCAAGGTACCCTAGAGACCAAGTAGAAGAAGCAAAGGATAAATATTTTGAATACATTGGCATGCTCGAAGAAGAATTGCGGGAACGAAATCTGTGCAAAAAGCCTCAATATGCTGGTAGCACATATGAAAATCTGAAAATTGGCTTCGGTGGACTTGAGTATGATGTTATGTTTGTTCGAGATGGGACGGGTTTAAAAATTTGTCCAGTTCCGCATATGAGTGGATACTCATTTCTGAAACCTACCTCCGATGCTGATGAGTTTTCTCGTCTTCTTGATGCAAAGGGCAACCTTTGTTCGAAGAAGGTGGTCAGTGCATTCAACGGAACTCTTCAAAAAATTATCAATAAAAAGGGATTAGAAGACTTGATTAAGTTGAAAAAGCATGGACCAGCGGTTCAAATGGATGTGCTTAAAGAAGAAGGAGACTTGGAGCCGTGGTTTATTATAGACCTTGTGCCAGCTTATGAAATTTGTGTCAACGGTAGGTTTCTTTTATTTCGCCTTTGTTTTTGTGGTTTTGATTTAGCCATAGGCTGAATGGTTTATTTGCTTGGTGTGATCTGAAATATTTCCTTACGCAAAACAAAATTGGGACTTCTAGTGGTAGGGATGTTTACCGAATAAAATTTTAGGATAATAACTTCCAGAGATTTTAAATCATTTTATGTTAAATTGCTGCTAAGCAATCCAGAAAATGTAAAAAAAATGCTACTGCATGTTGCTTGGATTTTTACTTAATTTATTTACGGGGTTTTCTAAGCTCCGTTTCGTTAAATTCTTGACGTAGTAAGGTTGAAACGCTGACCCATAGAATTATTATATGCCCTTTATAGGATTATACCTTTAATACGATAAGCTCTATGCTCTGACCCCACCCAACCGCTGCAGGCTGATAAGGATTGCGAAGAATGGTAGGTCTCCGCTGATGTTCGGTAGAAAGGTCACAAATTTAACTTGTAGTTGTTGAACCCGCCACGTTATGCCAAGTATGGCCTTTGCAAAAGGTTTCGTTGTTGCTAAGATGATCTGCTGAACTGGGCGCATTTCAATTTACCGAGCTCGAGGAAGAGATCGGTAATGTGCGCAGGGAACTCCTTAGCAAAGCGTCGTCCTGGTCTGATTTTGTTATGCTCGCGCAATAAAAAGCGCACGCAAATTTAGCACGGTTGGTGCAACCACATGTTTTCCCAATAGTTGTTTTTTTTTCTTCAGAAAAATCGTTGAAGTTTGTTCCCAAAGGTATAGAAGATCCTGATCGCCAGGATCTCAGTAGCGCATGGCGGCGTTCCTTTTCAGAAGAAGAGAAAGCACTGCTTAAGGGCATTGACAAAGATAATGGATGTCGCAAGAAGACCCTACGTATTTTGAAAGCCATATGCTATCAAGACGCTATGCTCAACAATCTACAGTCTTACGAGCTGAAAACGCTCTTGTTTCATGCTACGAAGAAGCGCGAGCTGCGGTGGGGTGAAAAGAATCTGGCTGATCGAGTTTTCGGCTTGCTGCGGGACCTTCATAGTGCCCTTGAAAAGAATATTTTAAAAAATTTTTTTGTTCCAAAATTGAACTTGTTTGAGAGCTTGCTAGAAGCTTCTGCTACAAATATGGCAAATAGGATTCGACGATTGCTTGGAAGCGAAGAAGAATTCTTGAGGCTTCTTAATGCGACTGAGTCTTAATGGCTTATTCCAACAGAGGCGAGGCATTGATTCTGAAGAGTTAGAACAATGCATCTAGAGTACTGCAAAACCTTAGCCTTCATGATGGGTTGCTTTGAAGTTGTGAATGTTGTGCTGCTTTGCACCACAGAAAAATTTTGCGTAGCATTTTTAGTGCTGGAAGGTTATTTAATATTTTTTTACTGGTGTACAGGCAGTTGTATGCCTGGTATCGATGAAGTTCTTTAATTTCATGAAAAGAGTCTTTTTTTTTTTTACTTTTTTGGCTTGTGACTATAAAAATTTTGCGTAGCATTTTTAGTGCTGGAAGGTTATTTAATATTTTTTTACTGGTGTACAGGCAGTTATATGCCTGGTATCGATGAAGTTCTTTAATTTCATGAAAAGAGTCTTTTTTTTTTACTTTTTTGATTTGTGACTACAAAAATTTTGCGTAGCATTTTTAGTACTGGAAGGTTATTTATATTTTTTTACTGGTGTACAGGCAGTTGTATGCCTGGTATCGATGAAGTTCTTTAATTTCATGAAAAGAGTCTTTTATTATTTTACTTTTTTGACTTGTGACTAAAAAAATTTTGCGTAGCATTTTTAGTACTGGAAGGTTATTTAATATTTTTTTACTGGTTTACAGGCAGCTGTGTGCCTGGTATCGATGAAGTTCTTTATTTTCATGAAAAGAGTCTTTTTTGACTAAGTGCAGTGTTATATGTCCTTGATATATTAAGGCGACGGGTTGCTTTTTGGATCCAGTGTTGACGGGTGTTGCTTTGGTGAAATGCCACACATGGTGATGCTTGTCAACAACGACAGCTGTCAGTATATATAAGACAGCAATCAAAACACAGTATTGTTCTTGACTGACGCGACATATTTTCAAAAATGACAAATCAATTAATCAATCGTTCAATCAGTCGATGAGTCAATATGTTTTCGTGATTAAACGCCGTTACAAAAAGAAATGTGCGCATACAAAAAATGCGAGAAAAGATCGGCACTTCACGTAAGACGTGAGCGACGCGCTTGCCTAGTACGTAATTCACATCAATGTGAAACAAAGCAATGCGTTTATGCGTTTAAACATATAGTATATAGAGGGTACGCTCGCCGTGTAGCGTATTATATAGGGATCACGTACTGTGTGTTCGATCTCAGTGTGTAAAGAAAGTGAGATAGAATAAAGTCGTTTAGTATGTTAATGTAAGTAAACCTAAAGTATGTAAGCAAGGATATCAAATGTTCTTGGTGCATAAGTGATACCAACGTAAGTGAAAATTAGAGATGTATAGACCATGTTCAGAACGAACGAGAGGAGGATTTCAAGAGATGAATCTGTAAACATGGGTAGCGTAGATAGGTAGAGTACTTATGCCTTTATTTCTTTCTTGAAAACACAAACTTGGTGTGTTCATGTGAATCCCCGCAGTTATTTATGGCTATTTATTTATTCTCCGTTGTTCTTCATGCAATTCCAGTCATATCTATCAGTTTGGCTTTTAGACTTTATTTGGTGTGTGGCTTCAACAAATCTTGTGCATTTCTTTGTTTCATGATTAGTACAATAGTTGAGAAAGGCAACTGGCACTTAAATACTTTTCCTCTGTAACGCACGGGTATCAAATTTGCTTGAGCGTCATAACGTCTCTAACATTAATAATTATTAATTTTTTAAGTAGTGGTGATGTTGCCTCTTTAAAATCAGAGAATGTGGTTCCTGTCATTGTGCGCATTTGAGGTTGGTTAATTTTACCGAGAACGATTTCATTGGCTGTGGCCCAGATGATGCAGCCATGAGAGATATAATCATATAGACTTGAGTATAAACTCATTTATGAAGTAAGACATGCCAATGAAAGGAGACATCTTGAAGGCGTCGTTTTTCGGATCGCTTCTGTTTGTCTTTTGTTATTTGTTGTTTTGTGTGTGTGTGCGTGTGTGTGAGTGTGTGTGTGTGTGTGACCCTTAAGACGTCTTTTTTTTTTTCAAAGCGAGCACATGGAGACGTCTTGCATGCATTTCAGAGTGATGATCTAGAAATCTCGAATGCGTTTTAAATATATTTCAAGTAAATTAAAGACATCCCAGGCATCTCGGAACTTCCTCTTTGTTTCGGACTCTACATATACTGACGTGCAATTCAACGCAGCTTCACGAGTCATCAATCAGAATTAAAATATTTCTATCGGCCATGATTTCAATGCAAAGTTAAATAAGATTTCTTAAAAGGGACCGAAATCGAAATCGAGCCAGAAGGCTAAACTTCGTAAACTGAAAGTAACTTGGTTCGCCTTTGGCACGCCAAGGTTTAAGGCATATCTGGGCGAATGCCTGTTACTTGGCGATAGAAAAATTTCCATTGTGTACCCTGGGTTCATATTGCTTATTCCTTTAAAAACTTTTCAGCATAAGTTACATAAGCGTCGAACTTCAAGACATCGCAAGTAACTGATCAATTAACTGAGTATTTACTGTGTATCAAAGGAAGGTTTCGCTCGTGAAGGTTTTCTAGTTTGGATAATGACGCTGATGAAGAAAGGTCTACACTAGAGGACAGTAGTTGAAATAGGATTAGCTGCAGCTCTCAATCGCTGCTTTTCTGGCCACAGATGAAAGATATAACTCAAGTCAGATTTGGGATTTTAGTTGAGCAGCAGCAGCTTTACAGATTCTGCTTATGTGCGGGTCAAAGTTTAGTGTGCTATCTTTTTAATAGCAAGGAGGATTTCCCAGTTTTCTTCAATCAATCTTACAATCACTTCTTCTCCATAAATGCAGTTTACAAAATTTCGACAAAATCACCAGATGCCAGGTCCTACTTATTTAGAATTTCTGTTTCTAACAACTCATTACTCCTCCGTGTCTAATTTGCAGGCAAAGCAGCTGGCTGATGTCTGAGTAAAAGCATTTGGAAGAACACGTTTAGCTGGCTACTGGGGATATGGGACGAAGGGCATGTACCAATTGACCTCTAAAGATTTTTTTGATTCAATGGTTTCTATTGCAGCATCTTCTCGAAAACGTTCCAACAACGCTGTAATACTGTATTGTTCATTCTTTGAAAGCATTTCCATCATCTTTTAGTTACTTGGAAACGGGTAAAACTAATGATACTAAACTGATTCTTTTTGCTCCGTATAAGCTGGACGATAAAATCACAGCATGGCAGACACAGTTAGCCGTGTTGGAACAGGAGCTGACACTGCTGTTGACGCGACGAGATTGATGGACTCTTTGTGATAAATTGTTGGGATGGGTGTGTTTTTATTTTCCACCCACTCACGCATGCGGTTAATAACTGATCAAGCAACGCAGCTTTCCGGTTCGGGTATATGATCGTGATCTCCTGGAGCAAGCGGATCATTGTATGTTTCGTCTGTCTGCGAACGTCCAGGGCAAACCCTCCTTCAAGCAGCGCCACAGAAGTAAGGCGTCTTTCCAATGCTCTATTTAGAAGACTGAAACATTCATACCTTAAGCCATACTTGGATACTTTTAAGAAGTCCATTTCAATGTTGCCGTAAACTGAATCTGAGACCTAACGACACGTTTATGTAGAGTGACATGAATAACGACGTGACGATAATTAAAAAATCGGTGTTCGGGAAATGACCTAATAGTCATTTTAATATTTTTAAGACTGCTCGGACTACTCAGATTGCTCAGTATGACAGTTTTAAAATCATGTTGCGAAAAATGTCTTTTTTTTTTTTAAGAAAGGAAACGACGCTAATTTCTCACCGTCAGAATATCCCCGGTGGTACCACTCGAAATTGACCCTCAAATTAGAGGCAAATGAACTATTCCCCATCTTTGGAGGCTTTATTTGATATTATTGCTCACTGCGAAAGCTATAAAAGGCCAAACGATCTGCGGTTCTAGTTACGCTTATCCGTGGAGTGTTTGTAATTTTCTTCCACTAACCTTTTCCGGCTAATTACACTTCATTTATCGGAGGTTAAGTAGCCAAGAGATTCTATACTTTGTTAATGACACGTTCCTTCTCCGCGTAGGTCTGCGTAGTCATAACGCTATTTTGAAAGTAACAAATATCTTATATGCAGAGACCTTAGAGCTTACGTGATATCTCAGAAAAACGGTAATAAAGAAGCTGTTGATGGTCGGATTCTAATTTAATGTCATATACGGGTTGGAGTTAGGCCTGGGCCACTTCGCATCAATCCATATCGTTGTGCATTAATGGCTTAGAAGTTTAGAAGGTTCGAAAACGTGACTCCTCAGAGGATTGAATAATAATGTATGACAGTGGCTGTGAAATAACTTTGCTGGCTACTTTTGGGAGTCAAGGAGGTATACTTTGTAGTCCATTTGCTTTAGATGTCTGGAGCGACTCGATGATGTTGGTAACTTTTGTGGCAGTTGTATCAGAAGCATAATTTGAGCATTTTCAAGTAAAATGTAAAGTCATGAATAGGGTTGGGGATCCTGCTATTAAGCGATTCGCCAACAGATAAAAGCTACTTATTAAAAGCACTGGCAATGTTGTTACGATAATATGCAATGGACCTCATATTTTCAACAGTGCCCGGTATGCCTCTTTCATACTTAGTTGATAAACTTTAAGCCATCCCCAAATTTTTTTATATAGTCGCTGTTTTCCCAACAGAAGTTGCACAAGTAAAATATCTTACTTTTTCTGAAAGGCAGTGCAATCGAGTTACGTTATTCTTTGGTGACCGGATTGTTCCGAAGTGCCTGGTGCTTAACCTGCGCTACATTGGTTGGAGATAAATCAGTTGGCGCTGCATTGGCTTGTACCGACGGTCAGCGATGCAGGCTCGATCAATACTTGCAGTGGACCGATACGTCCCGATATGGTACGATACGGTACGATACATAGGAACGACACGATTCGCCCTTCGGGAGTCTCAGAAAAGCTCAGAAAGTATCGTCCGTAAACGAGCGATGTTTTTCCGATATCGTAAATTTTACAAGACTTTGCGAAACTTTGCGAGTTTGGATTTCAGTGATCGCTCGCTTACGTTCCCGGGTTTAAAAAAATGTCCTGCTCGAAAACAGTGATCGAATCGTTCGATTAGCTATTGATTGTTCTGTTCTTTGTGAGGTATGTTTTGATGCTATCGACTGAGTCTCGCCGAAATGGGGTAATGCTATTGCAAATGTTGTAGAATGGAACGATGCCCTAGAGAAAAAATGAACTCCGAAAAGATTTCTTTTACTTTCTAGACAGCGCCATGCCTCTTTGAGAGACTGCGCTTCAATCGTGTTGTCTTGATCTGCTCCTAATTCATGATATGTGCAATATTTCTCTTGCGAGTACATTAGTTGCTTATCTCTCACTTCGATTCTACACTCGCTCTCTCCGTCGCATAGTGTGTCCCGCCTATGCCAACCCTACGGGATGACAGCAGGCACAGGTACAGACCTATTTTACAGAGAAATCTACACCTTACTCTTGACGAGTACACTCGCCGGAGACAGTAAACAAGAAGATGTTACGTCCTCTCTCTCTCTTTCTGACAGCTTCGCGAGTGACTAAAATACAATCGACAAAATCCGTACAAGATTTCGAAAGGCGTCACTCCTGTAGCAGAATGAGGCGTGCTCCGATAAGCAATGAGTAG
>QQSS02195179.1:0-12688 GCA_003687565.2 Craspedacusta sowerbii
TATATATATATATATATATATATATATATATATATATGCACATACATGGCTAGCCCTAGTTGTTCTTACAAACACCTACTTACGGCTTCCAATCCGAGGACAGAGCCATGCAAAGAGCCGTACCGCAAGAAGCGAAGACCACCAGCGTTGGTGGAGACATTACCACCAAGATGGCAGCTAAGAGAAAAACGACAGAAACCTAACGTAGCTAATCCATTCAGCCTTCTTGTCATGCCCGTGCCACCCCAGACGACCAAACAAGACAAGTATATAATAAGTACGAGTATTACGCAAACAACATGCAACCAAGTAATAACCAAGCAAGCTTCTTCTTTGCAGCGGTCAAACAACTCTAACAAAGCCTCACCTGCCCTTTGCGCCCAGGTCTATCGGAACCATCAAGCCATGCTTTTCTAATTCACTATCCAAGTGCTGCAACACTACTCCAGCTTGACACACAACATAGCCTGAAGAAAGAAGATAACGCAACGATATTGGCATAAGTGCAACGCCGCCCGCAAACATCAGGCAACGGATAATGGCGGTCACAAGCTTGGACCTCGCTAGCAGTCTCCTAATATCGAAGCATCTCCATCAGTACGGTAGTTGATGAGGATTCCCTTTGCGGTAGGTTCTGGATAGGTCACAAGAAGCATGAGCAATATGAAGATCATGAACAGCATTGGCGCCATTCTCCAATTCCGCTTTGTACCATTTGCGACATCAAAATCAGGCGAGCTTGGTCTATTTTTAACAGCATCAACCATCACGCCTAAGTGGAATCTTCCGAACTCAGAATTACGATGACGAAGGAGGTCGGACAGCCAGAGATTCCCAGAGGGCCGATCTTTTTACCGATCCGAACAGTTTGGTAAAAAAAAAACTTGTCCTGTTGTCTGTGGTACTTCTCCTGGAGCTGCCCCACCGTGAATACGATATCTACGGTACCACGCCGAGACCGAAAATGGTATTGTAACTCAGGATGCCCAGCCTCGTCCGACATCATTGACTAGTCCGTTTAAAATGACATGAGCCAAGATTTTGCATGCGGTGGAAAGCAGTGAGATGCCTCGACGGTCAACCCATGATGACGGCTTACCATTCCGTTTAAAGATACGGACTAAAAGTGCATCCTTGAGGTCCTGTGGATCGTTGAGTAGCAGCGGCCGGTCACAGCATTAAGTTCCCGTGCCTTTGCCATTCAAGGTAATCACAGATAAGATTCCCTTATCTGTCCCAGCTTCTTTTGCGTAGCACGGCGAACCATTTTGATCAAGGATTCAAGCAAGGCGAGGGCCCTGCATGTTGACCAATGGGCGACATGCATCCTCGTTCTGATCGTCAACCAATCCTGACGCCGTTTCGGGCAATATCTTACGACCCTTCCTACAGTGTCATAGACGGTGTAAAGTGTGACCACTCATCGGTATCTTCGGTCGCCAACACTTCAGCTAGGGTTCGCTGAAATAAAAGAAAGACGACTGGGACTCTGAGCTTTTCTACGCCCAGCTCCTATCTCCGCACAGCTCTATGTGCTCTCTTAACCGGATTCACTGTCAGGAATTCACTAGCTGCAATCATTCGATGGTCTGACCAGCTGTAGGTGGTAGCCTGTCGGACCTGTCAAAAATCTCTCTGCGCATTAACAACGTAGTCCATTCAGTGCCAGTGCCCTGAAAGCGGATACAATCAGCTGGTCTTCAGTACATTCGCCTGTTGAAACAGTTAAATTAGTCACCACAAGTTTGCGCTCTGCGTAAGCTCCAAACGCATTGGAGTTGCAAACCCAACTCCCTGGTGACCAAGAACTTTATGCCAGAGCTTGTGGTCGGTTCCGACAAAGCCACCAAGGAAGAAATATATGATATCTAAAACCGAACCGCGTCGAAAACTCTCTGGAACTGTTCATAGAAGAGAGCGGCGCTGCAAGCGTTTGGACGTAGCAGCTGCTAAGTTTGGTAGTTTCCCGCCTTTTATTCAGCTGCCTTTTCATCAACCGAGGTAATAAACCATCCGGTGGAAAGCAGGCAGTCTTCGACAGCGAAGGCTTACAGATGGACTTAAGAGCGGAACCTGTATTGAGGGGGGGGGGGGAGGGGGATTTCAGGGCAATAATAATGCGACTCATACGAGAAAGCTGAGCTCCAAACCTAAGTATAGCATAAGCAGGTATGCAATCTAACAACAACAAAAAAAAAAAAAAAAAAAAAAAAAAAACGGATGACAAACACACCAAAACTTTACCAGCCGCAGGATCGATTTGGTAGATTTGATTCATCAGCTGCATCGACAGAATGACTTCATCAAACACTGGAACACTTCCACCTTAAGCATAAATTAAAATCAAAAAATATATACTGATAATAGAATTAATAAAATAAATAAAGTAGAATGAATAAACAAAACGAAAAGAAAATAAAAAAACTAAGCGAAATAAATTAGAATAAAAACCTTCTAAGCAACCTCAAAAGACAAAAATCACAAGCACGGATAACAATAGGATTGATAAGGCTGTACATAGGGTTAGAGCGAGAAAATATGTCTGCTTCAGGTATCCAGGTAGAATCAAATTTCCGCACTCATCATCATTTGCTGTTTACTTACGGAAAGCAGAGCTGCATCGCCACAGCCAATTTAAAGACAAACATTCACGTTTATCACACAACACACCTTAACCTGAACTCTACCTGGCCGGTGCCAAAACAGGCTAATAACTAATGATATTATTACATCTTCGGGATACATTTACGAGAAATAAGGCTGCATAACACGAAAACACTTAATAACAGCACAAAGCACTAACCACTTAATACCACTCTAGGCAAAACACTCATGTCGAGAATAATAGCCCTCTAACAAGAGCCATGAAAATTAGCATGAAGCTACAGCAAGTAAAGCAGTCAGCATATTCAAGTGGAGAGCAACTCGACTGCCTACTTCACGGTCTTCAAAGATTTCTGCCAAATTCCCCCATTTATTTTTAAAAATCCTTTTAACCTCTTATGCTTTGTAACAAGTGGCGAGCATGTTACTGATTACTTCTCTCTTTACAGGCTTTAACGGTTAGTGCAACATATTCCCGTTTAGTTGCCGCGAATTCCTTGCAATTGAATGAAAAAACAGCTGCCCCAAAAAGGACGAGGATAAGAAATACTTCACAGCGAAAAAGCCGTACCTACTAAGCCAGTATTCCCTCCCTGCGGGCAAACTGGTATTCTAAACAACAACAGTAGACATGGCAAATTAGCACATGCTTGCTCATGACAAGATATATAAAAAAATTCGCTTGCAAAAAATTGTCCGCATACGAAACTTTACCATAAATCAGCTATGCCCGAGACGTTTTAAGTACACGCTATTTTAAAAATTTTAAATCCATGTAATAATGAAAGGGAATAGTTTCCAATGGGAGGCATTTACGACTCCTGGATCGAGTCCAAAGTGCCCTAGCACGAGCCGGTCAACTAAAACAACACACAGCGTCACGCTTACAAATGAGCATTGTCTTCCTAGACACCAATCCTCCTTCCTAGAATTAATCTGCAAGGGTGTTTGTGCAAAGCAAGAATAGTTTTAAAAAACACGACGTAAAGACCTGATGCGATTGCCAGAATCGCAGACACTGGGTACCTTCCTAGTGCATAAACCACATAAGCAAATATATAAAGAACAATGCGGCACTCGTACAGGTGCGCACCTGTTCACATTGCAATACTTAAGGATTTCTGACACTTCTTGGGTAGACTGTGGCTTCAAAAGAACCGGACTCATTCCTCTGAAAGAACAAAAAACAATTAACCTTGAGTCGTCCACAAGTTAGAAAATAATAGAAATAAATCAGATGCGTGCAATGGATGAAAATGTGAGAGGATTTCATAGCACTTTTACATCCTGGATCAATTTTCTCAGAGTAATCTCGTTTAAAGCTCGACCAAGACATAAACACACACACTCCCAAAAAAATTACAATCTCAAAGTAAATCGCAAACAAAAATTGCTCATGCACCATCGGAGCAGTGGCTTTCATCAGACGACAATCAGCAAAAATAGGAATTCAAAATAGATCATGCAAATACGCAGAAAGGACATCTAATCATGTGCTAGGAAATCAAATGAACCTCACTATGAGCAAAGGTGAGTATACCTCATCATGCGCAGCCAGTCAGTGTTGGGACCTTCAAGATCATTTTCATCCGTCAAAACACGGCCAGGAAGAAGCTGCTCAAAAAATTTCAAATGCTGACTTGCAACCTGAAAAAATAACATAGTAAACAACTATCTAACTTGGGAAAATACTGAAAAAACAATACTTTAAAGCTTACCATGCAATATACCTAGACTTAGAGTACAGAGGTTTAAGTTTGACACAATTTCATAGAAAAACTATTGAAACACTGCTTCTTCCAAAAAAACAAAATGCATTATGCTTTTAGATTGCTAATAACTGCATCAAATAATGTTAGTTTTTAAATACATAGGCTGAGTCAATACCTGCGTAACAGCAGCGAGTAAACGTTACTAACACCCATAAATCATCATACGTAAATTGGTGAGCCAGTAACCAGGGCCTGACTAAAGCAACTCAAGGAGCTTTGGAATCTCACTTAACCTCGACCTAGCATGATACATAAGGCATACTACGAGTTGATGCAAAGAAACAACTAAAATGTAGTGCTGCTCTGGAAATTTCCAATCTTCCACTCTGATCACCGCAAGTATTACCAGCTACCCTGAAATGTCTCATTACAGTGAATTCAAAGCAAAAAGCAACATCATAATATTCTAAAAACGCAATTTCATTTGTCTGTCCATCTGTCCGTCCATCCATTCCTCTATCCATCCGTCAATCCAACATTCATCTAGCAATTCATATTTTCTTGATAAAGATTTGAAATACGTCCGATTCAAGCTATCTAGAAAGCAGCGAAACCAACCAACCACTTCTGCCCATCTAAACCCTCATCAGCACAAGTTAACTAAATTCATCATGTACATGTTAGAGCACCTTGGTGACCACTCACTTTTGCAAGATCTTGGCGCCTGTTTACATTGTAGTGCTTCCAGGTGAATTCCACACTATATGAGGCTATTTGCAGTTTACTTCGAAAAAATGGGTTTTCATAGTTAAACTTTACTGACCACGTCTTTGAAGCCCTTATGATACTTGCTGGTCTGACCATAGCATATACTTTCACCTGTGTAAGAAGCACCAATAACAAAGCATGTCACCATAGAATAATAGTAAAATTTAGAGCCTGACCAAGACCACTGGAGCAAGACCACTGGCCCACTACCATGTAATAATCTCACATAAAACACGATCAGAAAGATGGTGCCTGCAGGGTACAACATAAATGTCAGGTCTATCACCAGAAGTTAGCCATAGATTAGAAGTTTGTTGATGCCTAAAAATTTGTATCTACCTAACGCTAAACATGAACAGCATTTCCAAAGACCACGGATTATATGCTTGTAAACCCTAGAGATGGAGACATGATCACACATACCAAAATACATCGACAAGTTTGGAAAAAGCAGGTTAAATAATTTATAGGCATGGACATGCGGTATAAGGCCACGTTGTGAAGGATACAACAGTAGGAATGTGTACGGAACATCCACCTGATGACTGTCAGATGCAGGACACCTTTTAAACAGGATAGGTAGCAGACATTCGACTAAGTTGACCAAAAACAACACACTTTTCTGACTGACATTAAAAAACATAAAAACATGCCTCAAAAAAAGCAAGAAGAGTGTAACACTTCTTTCTTAATTTTTGGATGTGTAGCAGCATTGTATGATAGCCTGGTGCATTCCTTCTCTGGTAACAATACTTATAATACAATTAATTGCATTTCCGATAAAACTCTACCTAATGCAACTAAAGCTTTGGGCAAACACTACGTCGCTTTCTTTTTTATTAACCAGTCTTTCAAAAGCAGGCAAATCTGTACTCTGCGTGTACTAAGTCGGTTAATCATCCCATGAACGCAAGTGCCTTAACACTTAGATCTCAGTGAAACAATTGTATAGTCTATAGCTGCGCTACCATAATTTGTCTGTTTACTGTTGCAAGATATATTAGGCCCGGAAGAAACAGCAAGAATCTCGTGTTGAACGAGAAGGTTGGGTTGTTGTTGGGCTCTAATACATAGTAACCGAAGTGGGGTCTCGAGAAATTTCGTAGTAAGAAGCCAAGTTTTTGTAAGTTGCATTATCAGCGCAGACATCTGTCCCAGAGGTATTTCGATTCTATCTGTTTCTGAAAGAACAACACCAGACACGTCACCAGACAGACTGGTCTCAGATTTCCGGTTCCCATGTACTCACCATGACGCTTTTAAAATTGTTCAGTGGTCGCCATCATGTGTCGCACGAGGAATATTCTGCCAGTAGCGGAGTGCCGTGGTCACGTCACCTTCTGGAATAGACCTTTGTCGATGTCTTTAAATGCCAGAATTTCGACATGCAGCCGAAAATGCAGCCTTATGAGTATATGCCAGCCACTGTCACTGCCACTTGCTCACAAGAGCTAAAGCAGAAATTCTCAGCCTATACCAGGACTATCCACTCTTGTGTTGACGCCGATACAGAAAGATGGCCAGCTTGAGTCACACCCTGAAGTTCATCGGCAGTGATTTTTCATGATGAAGCAACAAGACAGAGTGAGCGCTACCAACTTCATTTCTCACCTCAAAGCCCAAGCCATGCTGTGCACATTCAACAGTAGAGCACTTGCGACAGAGAATGGGTCAAGTCATACTCCAATGACATCGTCAAAGCCCGATGGATCGCGGGTACCGCAAACGCCTCGCATTAAAGAAAGGTTCTAGCCGAAGTGGAGGCCGTCGGCACACTCGACAAGGTATACTCTCGCCTATTAGCCCTTGAATCTACTAAGCGAGTAGCTTCCCACTTCGGATCGCTGATTTATAATCTGTGCTACATCGCGCCAATTACTAAGGGTCTGCGTCTCAAAACTTTTTGAGTTTCGACAAGTTTCGAGACGAGATGGAGGCCTGTCTCGAAACAAACGAGAAGTTTAGAGACGAGAGCCGCATCGGTCTCGTTTAAAACGAGGCTAGAAATTTCTCGAACAATCTCATCTCAAACGAGAATGAGTCGCGAGAATCAGATCTATAATGTTACATACTTTCTTATGTCTTCCCGCTGTGGAATTTTTTTTCGCCTTTCTCGCCTTCAATGACTGTGGCATCAGAAGGGTTAAAAGACACATTTGTACCTATACAAGCAAAATTTAATAAACATAACGCCCTAACGTACAAGTCTTACGGATGTGCAACTAGAGCCGTTATTTCTGAAATCGTCTCAAAGTGTTGTCAATTTATGTTATAAAAATATAGTATAAGCTTATAGAAATTTAAGTTGTTTCGAGAAATGCGTTAAAATCTCGACATAATTGATTACGTTATATACCAACACGTCCGTATTGATTGATTCCAGAAGTTTTAACGAGACGCGGAGGACATTCGTCTCGTTCAAACTGAAAATTTCTCAAAATGGTCGTTTCGAGCGAATATGAGTTTTAGGACGTTTCAAGACAAGACGGAGGCCCGGCTCGAAACAAACGAGAAATTTCGAGAGGAGACGGAGCCCTTGTTGCAATAAATGATGAAAGCCTACGCCGACTCTGGTTCGCAAATTTGCACTGCAGGCACCGATTTTCTCGCTCAGCTCAAAGGATCCACTTGCTAACTAATGTTGACCAGGCATCGTCTTAATGCTGTCGGTAACATCATTCTAGGTATCCAAGTTGCGTTGGTCGTCGACATACAAAGCGCCTTTCAAAATTTGACAGAAATACTGTATATTTGCAATTAGGTGTGCGGAATTTATCAATGTTTACTGGCCCCTAAAACGTGAGCATAATCCCTCGAGACTTCCCCGTAACTTGAAGAAGATTTATCTGAAGTAGAAAAAGAAGCACGCCTGGAACACACCGACGCGATACTGACGGATGGCGATCAGCTTGCTCCATATGGGGTCCTCACCGTTCACCATGCTCTCTCTCTCTCACAGAAAAGATCCCATTTTCGGCCACCACGGATTACCGGAAGCAGTCAGAAGATTGGATCAAGAAGAGATACGCTATCTGTGCTTTTGATGTCTGCCCACATGAGAAACTCCAAGTCAGGAAAGGAGAACCTTGTTTTGTCTCATTTATTCCAGGCCACACGCCTTTTAGCCGCCCACAAGTCAATACCAGCCCCGCATCAATGAAAGGAAGACGTCAAAACGAACCTTATGTAACATATTGCGCCGATACTTCACAACTTTCGGTTTTTACGACGACGGTGGACCCCTCTGAAGTGGTCATGATCTTAAGACTTTCTGTAGCTTTTGGGAACTCTTCAACTCTTTTTCTCCGCTAACTTTCCACAGAGCAATGTCAGTAAGGCCCTTCTACAGCATACTGGTCCATCGCAATACTCCACCCCGGGACATGGGCGTGTCACTAGCCGAGCTCCTATTTGGACGGAGCATAAATGATCATTTGGCAAAGCCAGAGTCGCTCGGTCAGTCGTCTAAAGATATACAATCGTCTTGAATAGATCAGAAGCCCGTCAGCGTTGACACTCGTGGTGGCTCAGTACCACAGCAGTGAAGTATCTGGTATCTGAGGTGTGGAAGAGGATAGCAGTATGTGAAATTCATTTATTTCTCCCGCTATTTTGAAAGTATATTTACGAGACCTAGAATTTACAATTGCATACTTGTATACTGTAATGTACACTTTGAGTCTCTTTTTGGCTAGGTTTTATTAGTGATCCTGATGCTGTTCTGTTATAATTTTACGGCGGCGTTTGTCGAGAGAGGGGTTAGGTACTTCCTTTTGGTGGACTTCCTCCTGAAAGGTAGTCACTTTCGATTGCGTACTTTCTGTTTGTGTTTTCCCGTCATCAGTTATTATCTGCTTGTGCTTTCTATTTATCAGCTATTATTTCTAATTGTATTTAAATTGCTTGTAATTTGTGTGGGGTAATAGTCTAGTTTCTAAAGTGTGTATATAAAGGGTCCGTACTGTAAGGTTGAAAGCAAGAGTAAAAACAAGAACAAGTGAAGTGTTGGCGAACAGCAGCGTTCTTTATCTTCGTGCACAAGACTATTCCTACGGTGGAATAGTCTCAGCATCCATTCTACGAGAGCCTGGAATCTATCCTACACACAATATTAGATGTTAATAGTACATTTTGGTCGCGGAAGACCAGACTCTTACGCGTCAAAATCCTCACCGTGACAATCCTCCTACGTGGCACAAAATCGGAATAACACAACCCTCTCGTCTGGTGGAATGCGACAGGCTCAGTAGTTGCGTGTCTCTCTAGTCGCCAATACCAGGTGATAATTGATGGCAGCAGACATTGACTTCTCCGAAACAGAAAGTTTCTTCGCAAGATGTGAACTCAGGGATACACACCATGTTAATGCGTATCAATGAAGAGTCTATTAGAAAAGCATAAAAACAAACATGTCTGTTTCGTGTTTTGAAAATGTATTAGTACGACTGCCTCATGGGTTTGCTTGTTTGTCTTAGCCCAAAATTCTTGATTATGCTTTATTTTACAATAATTCGTTGTAGGTGAATCGTGCTCTGAACAAGCTTTTGAATAACGAACCTAATGCTGTTTCAGGCAAACTTAAGCGGCAATGTCGAATTTTTATTTTTGAAATGCCTGATTTCTTTGTTACTTTGAGTATGGATATTTTTTGTAGTTTGCAATCTACTTCTAGCTTGGAACTTAAGGGGGAATAGATTATTGCACAATCATTTTTGTATTGTTTTTCTTGCCTATTTGTTGTTGTTGTTTTCTTTTTTTTTCTGTTTTTTAAAATGTTTTCTTGTGGTCAGAACCTTGCAGTTTCCTTTATTTGTTTAGGGTTACTGTTTTCGCTAGAAACCAATTCGACCCACATCATGACGTCCGATGATTACGAGGTACCAAGAGCAAGCGTATGAACACCTCCTAACGCTGTTACGATTGGCCTCCATCACCTGCTGACGCCGCAGCATCTCTATATACATTTCCAACAATTAACAAGGAAACCAATAACAAAAATGTGCCCCGGTCCCCGAGCCTGCACCCATTGCAGCACAAATCTCCCTCAGCAGATAGGAAACCTAATTCTTCTGAACCTACTCGTACCAGGCGACCTCCATCGCGCACTAGATCATGCATTAACAATTTAAGGATGTTAGATCTTAACTCAAAATAAAAAAGAAGAACATCTGTAGTCTGTAGCTGTGCTACCATATTTTAGTTTACTTTTGCATGCTATCTTAGGTCACGAAAAACAATAAGAATTATCGTTCTGTATAAGAATTTTATGTTGTTGTTGGGCTCGATACGACCATCTCACATGCAACCAAGGGAACACTAACGTCGAGACTATTTAAAACTAGCGGGTGTCAACTTATTTTCTTCAATTTATTTCTCTTCGATTGATTTTGAAGGCCTTCAAATTCAAGAGGTTCATTTAGAGACCACATGCATCAAATAGGTTGAGAACTAATGGCCAGCTCAAGTGCTTTCAACTCTATAATTCTTTTAAACAGTTTCATAAATGAAGTAAAACTAACGTCTTACTCCCTTTTTTGGTCACAATGATTAACTTTAAAAAATCCATATCGCCTTGGACTTACCTGTTATAGAACTGCACAAAACTCTTTAAATATACATCTATTAGAACAGTAAGCTTTCTGACTTGTTTCTGATCGTTATTCTGTAACGCACTTGCCATGTTTGTTGACTGAATACGCAAACCCAGTCTTTTCTTTTAGCAACTGAACTGCATTGCCATCGGCTAGACTTTGTGTACTCTACACAGGTTTTAATTTCTTTCTTGAAAAGTAGCTTTGGCAACTTTATTATTACTTAAATTTTTAGACTGGTGATAGTTAAGAAATACCAAATATTAAACAGATGTATTAGGGGGCGTTTACATGGCATTCCCAGCCCGGGGCGAGATGCCCCAAACGGAATATTACGCTTAAAAGAGTAACCCTAGGGGAGCTTGATTCAGTAATGGGGTGGTCATGCATCAAAAGTATTTTGACCTATTGTGGTGCCCTAAACCTTTGGAGGGTCTTAGACTCGTTCCTTTACGGGGCAGTGGAGACGGAATAGCAAGCTTGCATGATATGTCCAATCAACATCAAAGTAGGAAAATAAGCTAGCTAAAATTGATATTCCTGTTACTGCCTCATCAAACGCGTTGAAGTGATATCTGCCGTGGTCATGTTTCCGAAAACAACAATCATTTTCTATTAGCAACGAAGTCCCCCTTAAAATCTTAAATCTTAAATCTTCCCCCTTAAATCTTACCGCTGTCAGTTGATTTAAGACATTTCCTAGAATTGCTGTGCTTAAAAGACAGGCTAAATGATGGGACAGTTGCATAGATCACAGTCGAATTACACGTCATGTCAAATATGATCTATAATTTACCTAGACCGCATAACCTTCAGTGCAAACGTTTGTTGCTTTAAGTCGAAAATCTTCATCCAAAGTATCTTGTAAACAAAATGGCCTGGACATTGGTTCAGCGCCAGCTCCATTATATTTAAATAATTATTGTGAATTCTATTTCTCAGTATTGCTGCAGGCAATCCTGTTTTCTGACGACTTAACTTGTTTTCCCTGTAGACATATGATAATATTGGATGCCTGTGGTAACAAAGAAGAAGGTTTCAAAGCAAATTGTCTGTCCTTCACTATATTGAACGGACTAAATGCATGGTATTTGCAAAGTATTACGAGCTTGATATCATACCACTATTAGCAAATCTAGCATTAGTAGAAACATCTATCGGTTGTGTTTTATCTTGCAAATATACTAGGTATCATCCTAGATAGAAGCTTATCTGGAGCCGACAAATTAACTCTCTACATCAAAAACACACTGGGATTTTTTTTGTGCGTTTGTAGCTAGTTATTCGCCATCAAAAATATTACAAACATAGGATAATACACTTCGTAATGCATACAAATGCGACAGTTGCTATTAGTCCGGTTTACTTGCTTCCGGGCATGGATCCCCTAGAAGACCGTGGGTCTTTTCATGGGATGATAGTCTAAGCTAACCATAATTTAAGTACTGAAACTGCCAGAAGTTTTTACCGTTAAATTATTCAACCCCGTACGTTGTTGGGAGCTTTAGTCTCGACAAACACGCATAAGAATAAGCTATCTAGATTACTAGGACTACGAACATGCTGGTCGAACTGCCTATTCAAGAGCCCGGATGATCCCACCGAAAATACTACATGCATAATTTTACTCAGTCTTGCTAATTGTTAATTTTGCTTTAGTAGACTCAGCTGTTCTTTGGCTCAAGCAGCGAACTTTATACAGGATACTATCAAATTTCCCCATAAAGAAGCGCCTGCTACTAGCAACCGAAGATTTGTCATCGGATTCTCATTATCTGTTGAAATATGATAAATCCCACTGCTGTAATTAAGAAACTGTTGGCTATGGGTCAGGACAGAGTGCACTGTCGCAATTTGAAGCCTTTGCAAATGGAGCGTAGAAATCTAATCACGTTTAAGAATGAAATCATGAGGTTGCGTCTTCTTCATGCTACAAGTGCAACAACTAGTTGGCAATAATTAAGCGTTTCGAATCACTGAGTTTGCAATGAATGAGGCTGAAGCTCTCCTTAT
>QQSS02195190.1:0-23145 GCA_003687565.2 Craspedacusta sowerbii
TATATATATGTATATATATTTAAGAGGGGGGGGGACTAAAAATTAGAAATTAGAATTTATTTTCGAAATTAGAATTTATATACGCCTTGCAACCAGTGGAAAACTTTTCTTTTTATTGCCAGGCAGAAGTTCAGAACTTGTTTTATTAGCTTCTGACGTTTACACATGAATCCTTCTTTATTTAATAAGCTTATGATAAATTCTTTGTATGCACTTTGGGAAAAATAGATTCTTGTCTCGTCTAGTCCATGGCGACGAATCTAGCGTAGGATAGTTACATTCTTCTTTCTCATGTCTAATTTTCAGATATTCTTTAAGTAAAATTCTTAGCCTTTTAGTAGGGTACTTGTATCTTTCCTGAGTATTCCAATTGCATTTTCAGTTAAGCTCAGTAATTTTAATCGCCAGAGAATGCACGTAACCAATATCACAAATTCATATCAAAAGTGTTGTCAATAGTCCAGATGAAATATTTCTTTCTATGGAGTACCTGCGATACATTCGTACATTAGATAGTGAGAGGTTTGATCTGTTTTGTCTTTGTTTTTTTTTTTTGTTTTTTTTTTTTAATGCATATATATCCATACATCGAAATCGCGTTTGAACGTTAGCAAGAGAATGATATTCACAGTGCTTTTACTGAAAGTCGTGGAAAATTGCGAACGGAGCTTGACCGGTTACAAACTTGAGATCGAATGAGTAGATTTCTTATTGAACTGGATATTGAATGCACGCGTATTGTTTCGAGAGTAGCAAAACATACGCGACAAGAGCAATTAACAATCGCATACCAGATGCGAGGGCCAGAACTGAGCCTCCTTGACGTCAGCCAGAACGTGTGCCTTGTTGAGCAATGACAGGGACGGAATTTGACGGCTCTGTAAAATAATAACATGCTTAATGAAAGGGTAGTTAAAGATTCGCTCAGAGTCAGGCAACCTTAAACATAATACATCTCTACTTCATGAGACGCCAAGAAATTCAAAAATACAACTAAGTTCACAAAATCCACAAGATGTTTCCCGAACGTCTTTTGACTAACTAATTAAACTCATGAAAACCATATCAAATCTGCTAATCAGAACTGTGTATCTCAGGAAGAAGGTCAAAAATGTCTGTGCGTTTGCAGTAGCCTTTATGTTATTGTCACTAAGACAGCAAAGCTCCTGGGTTACTTAATGGCAAATATCAGTCATGAAGCTATCCACTTGCTGTCATGCACCAAATATGTCCACCTCCACCAGACGCATGAACTTTATTTAATTATGTTACTTAAATTAAATTATGAAAATTGCCCTCATCCTCAAAATATTGGCAAAATTCGTACTGGCTGGGATTTTTATAGTAACAGATATTGAACCATGCATTAATTTCTACAAATATTCTTTATAGCGGGAAGCTGGATTGCGACACCAAAGTTCGTCCAGCAGCAGCCATTTCTGTCCCTGAAAGCTCTCATGTTGCTTTGATGGTGAAACCGTGATTTCTAATTGTCATCATTTGCAAGGGCTGCAAAATTTCCTGCATCAAAGAAGAACTTATAAGGAACTTAAGAACTCCACACGTCTTGCAGACACACGTGTAAGTCAACATAGATCAAGGTCTGTGTGGCCTTCGTAAGACAATCACCACGTGGGACGGCATTAAACTTGGCTTTCAATGCCTTGCCGTCATTGTTCATTATTAACTTTAGTCTCTGCACTGGTCCAAGTCGTAAGCTGTCAATCTCACCATGGCTTTCAGTCTGGCACGACCAGCCTTGGCTCAGACTTGCACAACTCTCAGCCCTTGTCTTAACATTGAGATCTTTCATATACGCTCTGGTCATGACATAATTCTTGCATTACAGATGTTGGCTGGGTCTTTGCCTTGGTCAATGGCACCAAGCCTATGCAATTGGTTGTAACTGCAGTAAACCTTGAGGTATCAGAAGTTTTGCTGACTTAAGGACTTAGTCTTGGCCTTGGTCATGGCTTTCAAAACAAGTATCCAACAATTATTCATAAAAAGCAGAATAACAATGTCTGTAATTAGAAACTTTTTAACCAAGCAAGTATAGTTCTTCAGCTTTGTAAATACTTTAAGTAACTTATGCAGATATAGAGATGCAAGACCCAACTTACCATTTTGCTGCTATCTAGGTACTTCACAACTAATAGCTGAAGTGCACAAAATAGCGCAGATATTACACAAAGTAGGACCAAGATCTCGCCCCTTGCCATTTCTTTTCCAGATAATCCACAAGCGCTTACTTACATTGTGCGGTGCAAAGCTTGGCATGCAGAGGCATCATGTTTTAAAGCATCAAATGTCTACATTTAACAATCACTGCAAACAGCACAAAAATCTGGCTAATGTAAAACTGCACAATAAAACAATGTATTTTGGCAGGCCAACATGAACAGAGAGTAAGAAAAAAATTATGTGTGCAAGATAAAAGGCCCAACAGGAAACCGCTTTCTTAATATAATGCCTTACTTAATCACGCTCAGGCCTATGGACACAAATTAGCATTCAGGTACCTTCAGAAATCTTGAGAAACAAGAGCATATGATTATGAAAGGAAAAAAAAACATTTCTGCGTACGTTTTTATAGGGCTAGACCCCTCTGGAGAGCCTAACCTCCAGAACTAGTCACTCATGAAGATTCACATAGAGAGACTGCATATTACTTGACCAGCACGTAAACTTTTTAAAACCCTTACTACCAGAACGTATAAATAAAAAACACAACGAATAGATCTGCCCTGTTTATTACAAGGAGTAGGAGAGAGCATTCATTTTAAACGCAAAAGAACCAGTAGAAGCTTTACTTTTCATCTGCAAACAAGATCAATTGCAAGCCAGATACACACTCAGCAATTTCATTTACGTAGATGAGAAAGAGAAGAAGAAGGCCCAATATGAATACCATGAGTGATTTGCAGCAAAGATGTGGTTACTCCACTAACGTTGCTAAGGCTGAGCGTTGGTCACAAAGCTTATAAACCATCTGACACCAAAAGCTTAAGCTCGATTTAGAAAAACGCCAAATTGTGCATTCCTCAAGTTCCATTGCTTTTTCCATGCTACAAAAAGAAGGTCCAGGGGATATCAAATTTGGTGCTGAAATTTTTCCAAAATCCTAAACTGCCTGGAACAAAGAGATAAATTGTTTCTCTTCTTATCCTTATAGCTTCAAATTAATTATCTTTTCAAGGATTTTTAAATATACAGAAATTAGTGATAAAGGTTGATAATTGCTCATTAGCCCTGGGTCCTCTGCTATGAACAAAAGTACCCTTGCTATCTTCAGGTCTCTAAGGAACACAGACTTTTTAAAGATCATGTAGGCATGAACAAGCAAATTATGATTTACCGTCAATAGTTTTTGATAAACTTCAGATTAATAATAGCCATTTCAATAATATTCCAAAGGTTAGCTAATCATAGATATCGCATCGGCATATGTTTGGCTGATGACAAGTCCTAATCCGTTACAGCAATAACCCACAGGTTCTGTAAAACAGGGCGTCATGCTAACAATTAAGCAAAGTGCCACAATAACCAGATGCAAAGCTGCAAGGCCATTTATATGACTGCTCCCAAAGCTCTGGAATTCTCTAGATCCCTCAATCTTACTCCAACTTTATTTTTAGATGCAGGCCATGGTGGGAAGGCTGGACTACAGTAAAGATGTTAACCGTTTTTTAGCAGGATGAAACTCAGAAGTCAAGGCTACCTGTTCACTAAGAAGTTTACTCTTATGTTCTAGTACGATTGGGACGTTAACAATTTATAAATAGATGTAGCAAGGTTGACGAAAATTTCAAACATGGCGTTTATAAGCTTTCCCAACCACAAGTGCGACCCAAGTAGTGTTCTCTATCTCTGGCAGGCACGAATGAAGGTACCTATCACGCCCGCAATCTAATAAGAAAAGGAACGACTTCAAGGAAACAGACAGACAGTATTTCCGGAAGGTTGTCGCCGTCTGCCTGATATTTAGATGTGCTATGAAATGTTCGGCAAAGCTACCGACACAAGTTTCCCTCCATACGAATATAAATATTTCCTCTTCTAAAAGCTCTGACAATTCATAGCAAACTAACAATACAAAAAATATCTTATGCGTTCTGATAAGTGAAAATTGTCAATTGACTACAATACGTTTCGCTTTGTTAAGGTCAGCAACATCCTCATCACTATCGATGTAATCGGGTGGAAAACCAAACGAACGGAGGGTTGCTTCGTATTTCGGTGAAAGCGCGGTCCGCATGGGCGGCAGAAACTCGGGAGTTTTAATTTTTTTTTTTTTTTTTTTCAACAACTCGCAAAGAATTTTCAAATATCATGATGGAAACTGTCTGACGATAGGAGCTCTTTAGAACTTACTATTAGTCGGCTGCCAATTTTTTTTTGGGGGGTATTCTAGGCTTTTATGGCCTGGCTCCTTGGTATGTTTGCTAATACTTAACAAACATGTATCGTGAACCCTTTTTTCCTTTCTATTGTAGGATTTACACATTACATTTACATTTGTGGATGAATGAGCTAGTAAGCTTTGGAACTTCAACTTCATCGTGTCTTTAGCTTCCTTCGTCCAGTGCTTTCTGTCCTTTCTTTGAGTTCCTTTGGGTTTTAACTTTTAATACCTGAAATCGCTGCCTCTGCTACCTTCTGCTGTGCCACTTTCCATTTCTGCTTTGAAAATTCTTTTATTTATAGAGGCGTATGTTTTTCTTGCTTTTTCGGACTGCATACAAGATTTATATGATTTGCAAAACCATAATCACGTTTGTGCGCTGGTAAGTGTTGTGCTCATTTTTAGGTGTGTCATGCCCTAATCTACGGTGAATTTCGAATTTCTTAGCAAGGCGGATGTACTTAAGAGCAAATGGAGTTTGTGTTAACTGAGCTGTGCTATCGTTGTCTGCAAAATATGCTGCGGCTTTGATTGCATCCTAATGGAATTTGACCTTCTAATGCGGCTTGCATTAATGACAAAATTGATTTTAGATACTGCTACTTGTCACCATGGTTTTTAATGTGTTAAAAACACTGCTTTGGAAACCTGCTAAGTGGAATATTGTGCATTCTTTCTGTTCATGTGACTCATCACTTCGCTTGTATGAGGTTCTTAAAGGTCCTGGGTTTGTTCGTGGGCCGCAGCAAATACCAGTTTCGATAATCATGCCTCCATATGCTTTGCCCCAAGACCCAACAGAGGCTTCCAAATTTAACTTTGTGAACACTATTAGGCTTCGTTTGCAACCTCAGAAGGCTATTGATATTAAAGATGATATTACTGTTGAGCGCATGAAGAAAGCATGTAGTATTGGCCGAATTACATTTTAAGCAGTTTGTTGTACCTGGTGTTTCTACAGAGGATATTGATCATCTGACTCATATGATGATATTAGAGCATGGTGCATACCCTTCTCCTCTCAGGTACAAGGGATTTCCTAAGTCAGTATGTACTTCGGTGAATAATGTTGTTGTTCATGGCATACCTGATGATCGACCTTTAGAAAGTGGGGACATCGTTAACGTTGATATCTCAGTGTTTGTTGAAGGCGTTCATGGCGACTTGTCAGAAACATTTCTTGTGGGCAATGTGGATAAGAGGGGTCGTAAGCTGGTCGATGCTACAAAGTTGTGTCTCAATGAAGCTGTTAGAATATGCAGACCTGGGCAAAGATTTAACATGATAGGCAAAGTAATACAAAGGCTTGCTGAAGAAAATGGATTTGCAGTTTGTCCAACTTTTGTTGGTCATGGTATTGGTAAATGTTTCCATGAGCCACCACAAATATTACACCACAGAAACAATAGGGCAGGGATTATGCGGCCAGGAATGACTTTTACCATTGAGCCTGTTCTTGTCGAGGGCTCTCCAGAGGTAACGTTCTGGAAGGATGGTTGGACTTGTGTCACTGTGGACGGTGGTAGGGCAGCTCAATTTGAGCACACATTGCTCATAACTGAAGATGGTCATGAGGTCTTAACTGCTGACTCAAAGTCATTTGAGCCAGATGAACGAGATATACGTATATATTGGAATTATATTAGACCTGGTGGAAATGTTCCCATCTATTGATGTTTCCCTTGTGAAACAACTTATTGGAATGTTGTTGTTGCGTGGGATTGATATGTCTTTATATGTGTTTTTACATTTAATAGTCTCCATCCACAGCTTTATCATTAGCCTAGCTTTGAAACTGAGCTTTTGTTCTTGTTAGCACCCTTGTAGTATTTTTATGGCTTTGAAGCAGTGCTCACAACAAGCAGCGTAGATACGTTTTTGGTATTAAGTTTCTTCATATTTATGGACATAGCTAAATGTTATATCAGTAGCAAATCTCAACATGCAAGAAAACTCCTTTCTAGAGAAATTGAACTTTTATTCCCCGTCTGTTCCCTAAATCTGACGTTTTATTGGCAAATCAAGAACAAAACCCATACGGTTTCTCCGTTATATTACTGAAGAAAAAGCAAGTCCCTATTGAGCTTACATTCAAGAAATTCATATAATATATGAACGTTACTGTTATGACAATGTTTATAGAGTATAGTGTAATTGAGTGATAACAGCAACAATCCTAGTTACAGACTCACAGAATGAGCATGGGATGACACGTGAAGGTTGCCGCTCAGGCAAGGCACTGAGCAAGGCTCTGAAACTTCTGGAGTTAAGTTAACATGTTAGAGTTAGCACTAGAATTTGTAAATGAAGTAAAAATACACACTCAATTTGTCGAGGACTTGACAAGGAAACTGAGATTATAGTTGAAAAGCCTAGTGGAGATCATGGAATGCAGCGGATCTGAAGGGTCATCGAATCATTCAAGATTCAAAGAATTTCTTGAACTCAACAAAAAAAAATCTAACGAAAACAAAAACAGCGATCTCTGTCCGGCCGGCCGCCCAGTACATGTCGTTCAGCGCTCACGCGGGTACTTCTGGAACAAAGCGGTTATTTATTAGACAGTGGGAGCCAACAAAATTTACGAAGAAGAAAACCGAGCTTTCTGGCTGTTTAAGAAGACTCGATGTCCCTTCCAGGAAAGCCTGCTATAAAATAATCTTTTTTGGGATTGGGACCCATTTCATTGTAGTTGATTCGCCTCTGATCGCAGCAGGTATATCTTTGCACTTAACAACCCGGAAGAAATTGTCGACTGATGCACATATTCCAACACCATTTCGCCGTGTGAGCTGAAGGTATGGTGGCCATGTTGCGTGGTTCAATATACTGTGCATTTACGTTAAAGCCGTCAATGACAGGCAGAATGCTAACCTTAGCAAGTATCTATGCCGTCTTTAAATCAGCTTTCTTAAGGTCTTAATCTGCAATCCTACCACGCCTATCCAAGTGAGATCCAAATGATCGTGGGAAGACTAGGCCTAGAAAAATAACGAGACGATGGATCCCATCGACGTTGTCTGCATTTGAATAACATACACAAGTGAAAAGTACCACTTTTTCTAAGATAATAATCATATGCTATGAAAGACATACCGCATTCTGTGAGCATCCCATCGCACGCATTGGTAGACACGCTGACACAGGTAGCACTGTATTACGAGCAGCAATTTGTCATGAAACACGAAAAAAAAAGAGAATAGAAAGGGCTGTTCTGTTATTATAATAATAATTATTCTTATATTCTTTATTTATATTTACTTTATACTATATTCATGATTCTTAATCTTGTACTTACTCTTCATATTGTTATTATTATTATTGCTGTTACATTATGTGCTGTGTATATAGTGTATTGATTGTATATTATTGCTATATAAATACCTAGGAGACGTGAACACTCTAATTAACAATAAATATCCACGTTTGTTAAAAAAACTTCTAAATCGTTTAATACTACGGATGCGAAGGGACTTATGGACGCTAAATACTTAAACAACGCGTGAACTAATGCTTAAACATCTTTTGTACACAGATACGCGACAAGGACAACAAGGGGAAACGAGAGAAATAACTATACAGAAAGACTACGGGATAAGTGATGAATGTTTGAATTGAGATTCGGTTTATGCCACTGGATGTACATCGCTTCCCTGAGTTTCCTTTGGCATTCTGCGGCAGCATGATCTAAAACAGAAAAACAATCGGGCAAGGCAGTACCATGCTGATAATATTCTACAAGTATATTCTACACTTGAAGAAACATTCATGCGATACAGCATAGTTCTGACATTATTCTTCAGGTATGCAGTCGCCGACATAGTTGCGATTCAGCTTCATGTTAATAATATTTTACGGTACGATATGCAGCTGCCGAAACAGCCTTAGAATACAGAGTAATGCTGAGAATGTTCTACAAGCATGTTCTACATTTATTTCCCGACACGGTGATTCGATGCTGACGGCTGATCTTCAGAATAACTACGTTATTATGGAGATCAGTGATACTGCGTAATATTGAGAGCAGAAATACTATTCGAACGCTTTGAGATAGATGGATAGATGAATTGATGGATGAGTGGATGGATCCATGGAAGCATAGATGGATTGATGCATAGATTGACAGATGGTGGATGGATGACCTGATTGATGGATGGATGGACAGAAGGATGGATGGACGGATGGATGGATGGATGGATTGATGAGTAGAAGGATTGGTGGATGGATGGATGGATGGATGGATGGATGGACGTGGATAGATCGATGGATGGATGGATGAATGGATGGATGGATAGTTAGATGGATTAACATATGGTTGGATGACTTATATTGATGGTTGGTTTGATGGATGGATTGATGGGTGGATAGAAGAGATGCATATGTACCGTCTTCGTGGCGTTGTAGGTGTGTATGGATTTATTAATATTTATATGGATGGATGGATAGATAAAAAGATTGATGAGCAGTAGGAATTAAAAAAAAACTCGTACATGTGCATCGCTTCGTTTATCGTAAGCATCGGTGAAAATAAGGACATAGAATACTTTAAGTTGTCTTTCATTGGAAGAATATCTAGTCTTACACAAGCCCTATTCAAACAAATTGCACATCTTTTCTGCAAAAATGCCAGCATTTACTTGATCTTTGTCCCATTTAAAACTGGCTCTTATTATTCGGTTAAGGATAAAATAGCGAAGATCTTCAAGTCCCGAGTCATTTACAGATTTTCTTGTATTGGCTGCAATGCTAAATATATTGGTCTTACGACATGACACATTGGGACCAGAATTTCAGAGCATCTCAAAGTCGATAAGTGTATTACCACATTAGCGCAGCACCTCAAACAATCACCTGACTGTTTGAACGTGTATAATAGCTCCTGCTTCGAAATTCTTGACATGAGTGCTACAGAGAGCACCTTACGAATCAAGGAAGCACTTTACATATTAGTCGAGAAACCGAACCTTGACATCCAAGTCAAATATGAAAACATTGTCTTATTCATGTAGCTTGTAGTGTAGCTCAATGCTTCTCCTTGTTACACTTTTCAGTTGCCATGTTAGGGGGCCTGGGCTCAATTTGATGATTGCTATATATATATATATATATATATATATATATATATATATATATATATATATATATATATATACTATAATGGTGGGAGGAGTGCGTTGGGAACCGACGGTCGACCATAGAATCGAAATATGAATATAGAACCATTCTTATAGATAGGATATGGCAGGCCATTAAAGTATCTAAACTCGGCCATTCAGGCCATCCAGACAACCACCAGTTTTATCTGAGAAAACATTGGCGACCGCAAACCGCCGGCAATATTGAAGTCAACATGGTGGCTTCCTGAGGAACGTTTATTTTATGTGCCTGAACGTCTTGGGCGCTAATATCTTATCACCTACGCAGAATATGCACGTAGCTGCCGAAATCGGAAGGACCTGTAACTGACGACGTTTACGAAGGCCCAGACACCACATGTAGTAGCCATCCAGATAAAATCGATAAATCAGGTCAATAAGGTTCTAATATCTTAGCACTGTGATACCAATATTATCACTATGAACATATCTACAAAAGAGCAATAATCTAGGCTCCAAATACCAACAAACAACTAGATACAAACTAAGCATAAACAAGCACCAAGATACAAACAAAACCCTGACAAAAGCAAAAACAATTAGATAAAACACACAATAAATAAACAACTGGATACAAGGAAACTACCACACACAAACAAACCACAAGATAAAAACGAGGAAAACGAACAAAAACTGCGGCAGATGAAGTTTGGGTCACGACTGACTTTGATGACGAACAAGCACAATAATAACATAAACTAATAAAACAACGCTTGGCTGCAGAAAAACAGAAAACAAAACAACCAAAACAAAAAACAAAAAACAAACAAACAATGCAACAAGGAAACAAGGAAGACGAGCGTGTCAGGAAACTTACGAAGGCCTACAGCAGCTCGCATAAATGTATGCGATCCAAATACAAACGGATAGTGACCTTCAAGGCCAGCCCGCATCTCATCTTCATCCTGACGAAAACGCGCGGTCTATTCAAAATACTACTGGCTCGTTTCTGAAGCAAGGAAAATCAAAAAGAGAAGCATTGCTCAGCGCATAGCCAGATAGCACCGTTTCGTTGATAGTTTGAGCCTGCATAGAACAACATCAGGGCATTTTCAACCCACCACATTGCACCCGAGACAGACTATAACAAGACCTTCCTTCGAACGCGATCGGAGAAACATTATCTTGGAGGTAAGTATGGTAACGTACCGCAGTGCACCTTGTTGCAGCAAGGCGTACGGCGGGTGCCGCAGTAAGTCACGGCGCACGAACGTGCATTCATTCCAAGCAATGAGTCCCATTACCAGTGAGGCTCTTGCAAAATTCACTCAAAAGAAGAAAAATTTGAAAGACAAAGCAAGCACAAACCAAAGATGAAACGAACGCTTAAGGTCGGCAGAAAAAATAAACTAAGGTGGAGTCTCATGCCGGAGTCGAATATGGAATAAATAAACATTTGGGCGTCATGACGCGCTTCCTTCCAACGTTGAGACTTCAACCGCCTGGGTCGCAGTAGGCACGTGGTCTGCTCCTACGTCTACCTGCATGGTGACATCAACTGAACTCGGCGTAGACGAGCGGTTGGCAAGTCTATTGCTGCTGTAATGCACCGTGCTTCCTACCGCGAATTGCGGCAGAGAGGTAGCAGCGATAAACTGCATCGCTCCTCCGTGTACGGATACTGGTATGATACTTGCTCCCTGGATCTGCATCATCGCAGCTGCAGCTTGTACAGGTATAGAAACCATGCCAGTAGAGTCCTGCACGCCTACCAGTGCAGCGGCCGCAGATACAGCGTCACTAAGGATGAGCTGGCCGTCGTGAATGGTGGCTTCCACAGTAGTAACACCGTGGCCGTCTCGAGAAAGGGAAGCGTGATCGATCGTGTGCGTGCCGTATAACACTCCACCCTGAGAAGCAGCTGCAGCTTCCGCCAAGGTCGCCACGGCCTGGGTAGCTTCCGAGTGGGTGGCCGATTCGGAGATGGTCGTCACAGCACCAGTTGCGTCTACCTGAATGATGGAGACAGTACCGTCGACGTTGCTTATCGTGTGAACCAGATGAGGGTACTGCGACGTGAAAACCTGGGCAGCAGACTGCACATCGTGCAAGGAATCAGTAACGGAGAAGGCGTCCAGAAGTTCTTCTCTCCCGTGATACTGATAGCAGTTACGAACCACACGTCGCAACGCGTTAGTCCAGGACACTTCCTTCTTCTCGTCCTCGCTTCGCACATCGCTGCGCACATTTGCCCACGGCACATCCTCTGGCCACCAAGGTGGCTTCGTTTGATCACGACCCCAGCCAGGCTTTCCTCGGCCAGTCGAGTACTTGAGCATTATCGGAATGAAGGCACGCAACTGCGCTTGTGTCATCTTGTCAAGTGGTGTAGGAATGCCTTCAATTACCTGAAACAAATAGAATTCCTTGAAATTTAAGGGGACGAGAAACAGATCCAGAGCGGCTCCTGGGCAAAGACAAGGCGGAGGAAACCCATCTACCAACGTCAGAACATGCACTGAGCCAGCTGCCGTCGAATCAATTTAAAGGAGCAAGGGAAAAAACTTGGAAGGGCAGATGTACAATAAGCGTTCTATAAAAAGACGGAGGGGAAGAGCAATTCTTCTGCTATATACTCCGTAAGAAAAACAGCAGATCAACAGAATCCTCCCCGATGCTAAACAGAGCAAATCTAAGGTAAGTTACTTTGTCCTTATACAACAAAGACAGCGGACGACCAGCAAGCAACAGAAAATCAAACAGCAAGCACCAAATATACAACTAAAAGAGGCAACTACAAGGCAAAACTCACTAGAGGTGGTAGTTCGTGAAGATCTGGGTTTGTGTCCTGCATAGATGGAGCTTGCTGAGCCAGAGCTGCATCCAACTCTTCCAGTATCAAGTTTTTTCGTGATTTCAGAATGGTCTCTAGCGGGGCAGCTCCAAAACATTTGAAAGATGACCCAACTTTGCCAGGGGAGCATATAACAATGCAGCCCTGCTGGCCTACTCTTGTTGTAAACTCAGTCATGAGTAGTTTTAGTTTTCGAAGCAATCTTGTAGCCTGACGCTTACGAATGGATGGGTTTGTCTCAAAGGCAAAAGGTCGCTTTCTTTTCTTACCGGTTGCAATAGCAGCAGCGGCAGCCATCCCTACAGGACCAGCAGCCGCCAACTGAGCTGTAACGTCATCTGACGATACTGGCGTGGAAAGAAGGTCTGTATCATCAAAAGCAGCAGATTCTGGAGATGAAGGCTCGGACATGTCATCTGATAATGAGCCAACGGTATGATGAGCCATACTTAGGTGCGAATGAGCTGACACATGGTTGCTGACATCATGATGAACATGCATGTCCTCTAGCTTAACAGTAGAGACATGACGACTATCCATACCTGAATTAAAAGCAAGTTACAAAATTACACAAAGCTTCATAAATAGGACAAAGTATCATACATTTTAAGTGGGCCATTTTGAAATCCCATAGTAATCATCAACAGCCAGATAGATGGATACCTATTTTATAGTTGGGAAAATAAACCTAAAAATATGGGAACAATGTGAGAAAAGTCAAATTGGGTTAGGTCACACACTAGGTTTGCCAGAACTCTTCTGATATCACAGGGTTTAAGGACTACCAAACCGCAAGTGGCGTGCAAGGACCATGTTTTAGTTCCCAGAACACTGTCACCTTACTGCTTGTGGCATACAGGGACGAGCGAGAGCAGACGGAAGTGTAATCACCCATAAATGTTAAGCTTAAATCCAGTCTTAAATCCAGCTTAAATCTCAAGCAGATTCTGATATCAATCAGCTATAATAAGAAGATTGAAAGCTGAAACCAACAAGTTTAATGCTGAATGCTATCCGACTGCCTAAGCATGCGATGCTTTGACTGAAATTGTATGTAAGACCTTGAAATAAAAAGCAGGCAAAAAAGTTGGTAAGAAGTGCTTAAAAAACTCGCTTCAGCCTATTCCCTCCAAGTTGCTTAATATTCATCATTCACTATGGGTTGCTGGCATAACTCCAGCATATTGACATGAACTATGGGCTGGAGGTACTTGACGTTGATCGTGGGTTTGTCTCCGCTAACGTTTATGGCAAGTTTAAATACAAACCAAAGGAATTACTGCTCCAGTCCTTATAAAAACTTTAATGACAAAACTAGCGCTGGGAAGGAACAAATCTTACATGCCAAGGACGCTTGGAGCAGACTTCATCTACCAGCAGCCGATCGACAGTATGATTCATAAAACAGACCATAGTGGTTTCGTCAGTGGACGCCTTTTAAGTCAAGCTTTGTTTAGAGGAAACAAAATTTCCCTCACAAACACTCCCAACCAATAGCCAACTTACTTTGGTCGGACTTGTCGGAAAGTATGCGCAGAAGTATCGGATTTTCGTGCGTCGAACACTTTCGAGTTTGCTCACTAGCTCGAACCTTTCCTGAGCATGTGCGGGTGAATGAAAGGGACAAAAAAAATTAACGAACTCAATCTGGGCGCACATACCTTGATGATTAGTAAACGTCGTAACCGATAGAAGTCGTTAAGTGGTGTGATCTGCAAATTCTCCAATGCCACGGCTCACGATGGGCGAACGCCTACTTTGTAGGTTTTGCAACGTTTAGCGTATTTGCAAGTCGACGAATAAATTAAGATCATTGATCAAAATAAGCAGAAACCAATGCGATTCCTGGAGTTCTTATCACTTCATTTTTCTCTCGAAAAGTACAGGGCTCAAGCTTGGATTAGTCCTTCTGTAAGCATAGAACTTAGAAATTTAAGCTCAAGCGGTCTTTAGCAAATCGTGCCCTTCTTCGTTACGTTGCTGTAGTTTATTAAAAATTCTTGAAGACAAGTCTTCACGATAAGGTGAGGCGTTTGCCAACCACCATCCATTTTTTTAGACATTAGGCAAACCTCGAAACAGCGCATGCAGAAGATGCTTTGAATAAAGAGGTTTCTTCTTTATTCAACAACTGTTACCACCCATTGGAAATAACTGAGCTTTGCAACTCACTGAGTTTAAAAATAAATTAAGCTTAAAATTGTCATATGTGACTATATCTTCAGACTAAACGAACAATAATACAAAAAAAAAAACGAAAAGAAATACAAAGACAAGTTACTAATTGGCCACATTGACGCTGGCTATATCGGCATGACAACCCACTACCTGCACCAACGCATTGAGGAACACAAGCAGCAGTCAAACTCAATCGGTCAACATCTGGCTACTCATCAATTGCTGATCAATTTCGATCTTCATACCTGATTCATTCTGCGCATCGCTCCAAATGGGAGTGCCTGTTGATTGAGAGCTTGATGATCGCGCACCATAAATTCGCTAACTCACTTAATGGACAGTCAGACTCGATTAAGATGAAGCTGTTTTAGCTCAACTTCGAAGAGGTGATTTTGGCGATGTGTGCTTTGCTTGTTTTTGTTTTTCGCTTTTTTTTGTATTCTTGTTCGTTTAGTCCGAAAATGGTCCAAGAAATGACCGAAACGTCACGAAAATTATTAGCTTTATTCTTTACTATGAAGATTTACCCATCGAGGGTCCTAATTTTTTCTCTAAAGCTAGATGGTGAGTTTACTCTGTTCCGAGCAATCGAGAAAGCGAGCAAGCAGCTGACAAGCTGCCAGACTGCGATTGACTTCGTCAATCTTTGCCAAAACTTCTCAGTCACGCTTACGTTTGCAAAAGCGTCTCATGACAAGGCTGAAAAGTGGGGCAAGTCAACGGAAGCTTTTTAGCACGATGTACTCAAAGAAAAACTTGATGACAAAATAAAACAGCTGCACAAACTCAGGGACGAATTGGCGAGTTTGTTTCGCAAAGCAAGCGAGCGTTGGTCTACTTTTTGCTATCTTGCGTGTTTGAACACTGTTAACAAACTACATCAGAAGAACTTTATTGAAACGTCCGAGAGGATCATAAAGAAATTCTGACGACTGATTCGACCCAAGCTTGACATGGACAAGCGCATTATTAATCTTTCAAAATATCGGCTGACATTTTTCGAAAATCTGGCCCTGTGCAGAGGACTAAATTTTGCTTTCCCAACTAAGGTATCCAAACTGGATGTTCTTGCATCTTTCGAACGTGGCACTTGGACAAACAACTGACCGATGAAAAGCGCCCTTTAGCTTCTTTGTCGATGAAGTCGATTGCGCTCGCCTTTGGTGAGTATAGAGGTAGCAACCCTCCGCGTGCTTTGACTCGTGCCATCAATAGGCTACAAAACCGTACTGATATCGTGATTACAGAGCCATACAAGGGATCGGGTGTTGTCATCATGGAGAAGGAAATTTACGTCAAGCTTCTCAAAGAGGCTTCAGTCTCCGATACAGCTAAGTTTGCAAGGGTTAGCGTAGAACGGCGAAAAATGCAAGGCCGCCCACCCAAGATTTATCACAAACTGCTAGAACCTGAGAAAAAGTCAGACTCGATTAAGTTGAAGCTGTTTTAGCTCGGCTTCAAAGATGTGACTCTGGCGACGTGTGTTCTGCTTGTTTTTGCTTTTCGTATTTTATTTTTATTCTTGTTCGTTTAGTCTGCAGATGGTCCAAGAAAGGACCGAAACGTCACGAAAATTATTAGCTTTATTCTTTGCCTTGAAGATTTACCCTTCGAGGGTCCTCATTTCTTCTCTGAAGTATGTCAGTTTCAGTTAAAACTTAATGGCTACCCATAATTTAAATTTAACTTCATTAGCGGCCTCGAAATGCAGACTGGATCTCTTTCACGCGTGATTTGAATAGTACTTATTTTACGATTTACAGCCAAAATGCCAGTTTCAAACAAGTTGGCTTAGTTCGTGACGATAAATCTGTTGTGATCAAGATGCTCCCATTTTTCTTTGAGGTTTTGAAGTTTTATGTTCTGTTTTCTATAAGTATTATTGAAGAACTTCGTCTAAAATAAAAAAATGCTTCATTTCCGCTCGTGATTTAAAAATCTGACATAAGAGTTTGATTAGAATGGGTTTTGCAATTGGACTTAGAATCTTTTAGAGTTCATTCTTATTGGACATATTTTTTTGCCTTTTGCATCTGAGAAAACAAGCTGGGCGAAATACAGCCAGCCAGGAGAGCCCACACGTGGCGGTCGGTGGGCAAGCAGGGTATGTCACACATTTTTGTGGCTACTCTGTTTGGCAAATCTCCTAAGAAGACCTAACCAGCGACATTACGACTTCTTCGTCTGCCTCCTGGCAACAGGGTTCGGTGTGATGAAAGTTTCAGGGTTGTTGAAGCATCGACCAGTCGTCCGAGCCTCCCTTTGCGGGCACGCGAAAAAAGTTCTTTACCTCATTGAGAGGCTCAACCAACGTCCGACGTCTGGATTCATTTGTCCCCTGTCACCAGGAGACACTTTTCGTGGAGACCTGTCCAGAAGACGACGAAGTCGTACAGTTGCTGGTTAAGTCTTCTTAGGAAATTAGACAAATAGGGTAACCACAAAATTTGTCACATACCCTGCTTGCCAACCGTGCCCTGAGTGGAGGCTCTCCTAGTTGGTCGGCTCATTATCGTAGTTTGTAGAAAGATCGCTTCGTGGACCGGGTAGCTTCTGCCGCGTCGAATGCAATTCCATTAATTTCGGCTGAAAAGGTTGTACGAGGTGGTGGGTGCACGATCGACATGGAAGCTGTGGCGCTCCCTCCCCTCTCAACTGTTTGTGCATGATTGGCAATCCTACCTATCGTAATCCATGACTAGTAATCCAACCCTACAAGGCCGCTTCTCAAAATGGCAGCGTGGACCTGGCAAGCTTAATTCCCACTGACAACTACGCCCGGGCTCCTTTCTGTAATTAGCTTTTAATACTTTCTTGGTGAGTAAAGGTTATTCAATAGTGGTTGAAAGTAAACTTGAGGATTACTATTATTTTTGCGTTGTTGCAAATAGGAAGTATGTATCCTGATATCCTTATGTACAATCGTTTGGACTCTTTGCTAGGGGAAGATACCACTACGTAAGATTCGGGGACGATACTTACCGTAACTCGTTTGACTGTATAAATTTTGTTGGTCTTGATTTCCTTGATTACTATTGTTTACTTCTTTTGTACGTCTTGTAAGTTTTTGCTTTTTGTTTGAAGTTTTAATAATGTGGCATGCTGTGTTCCTTCAAGTCTTCTGCAGATTTTATTTTCTACTTCTGATGAGGCAGTATTATCAACCTTAATTGTTATTATAATCAAATTGTATTGACCAAGAATCCACAGTTATTTTATGTGAAAGGGCTCTCCTTCCTTGGGATACGGAATAACCTCTCAACTTCTGCAATAATTTTATATAGTAGTGAGTCATGCAAACCAGTTACTACGAACTAGTTTTTGCTATAAAAATGTACAAGCCATGGGTTCTTGGTACATTTAGGTTTTCTGATTATGATTTACTTCAATACAAATTTTTAACCATTTCATTATGAAATCATAACAGTTTGTGACGTAAGAATTACATAGCTAGTTTAGCAAAGCTAGTTGGTCTGAATACCAGTGATGTCACAAGACTTTGAAGCTACCGGTTTGTTGTTTTTCTGTACAATTGGTATTCTTGGTCCTGATAGTTCAATTATAATTAATATCTCTCCTGCTACAAATGAATTCTTGTTAATAAGTATAATAACCACAGTTCTTTCTCTTGCATCCTTTAGTTTAAATAGGAAATAATGCTGTTAAGGTAGGTATAGAGTAATTTCGTAGGACAGTGTGCTATTTAAGATTAGGATGCCTGTTTTTAAAACTATTAGATTAGTTGCTTGGCATCCAAAGATTGAAGTCTAGCTGCTGGTAATCTTCCGCTTATTCTGCTCAAGTTGAATAGAGAATGGACATTGTTAGGAATTATTTGCTTATTATGTTTGATATTCTTTCATAGTTTGGCAAAGCTTTTGTTGTACTTACTTCATGAACCCACAGTTTTCCCGTTTGTCTAGCCTAATCTTGTAAATAATTACATGTAGTCAGAGAAGGCATTAATACAACTAATAAAGCAAGAGGTATAAAGTGTATTTTCCTTGTTTATTATTTTATTGTTTGTTTAGTCTAAGGATCGTGCAAGAGAGGACCGAAGCTTACAGTGTAGCTTCTGTATATTATATAGTGTACCTTCTCTTTATTGCCTTAACCAAGCTGCAAGACCCATCACATCAATCTTTCTGCATCTGCCTTTCTGTAGGTTAGCAAGGCTTAAGACCTGCAGGTACAACACTACCCTGCAAGAAATAGGCTTCTAATGGAGACAGCACCGCTGAGCTAGAGCGCAAGTGCAGCTTTAGGGTTGCTGCCGAAAATGGGTTTCATTCGTGTAAAGCTTATCCAAGCTGAGGCTGGGGCTGAGTTTTGGACGAAACTTGAAATTGAAGGGAAAGCATGGGATCCATTTTGTGCTGTTCACATTAAGGAAGCGGTTGAAGTTCCAGGACAGGGAATTCATCTTGTACAAAAGAAGAAAACCATTTACCCAGATTGGAATCGGTGCTTTGACATGCATTTGTATGATGGGCGGATGGTTACTATGGTGGTTATGAATAAAATTGATACCAAAGTTACGGGGGATGCAACTGTTGGTGCACAGTTCTTGGCTGACCAGTGCAAGAAATCAGATTCAAATGTCTGCTCTATGTGGGTAAGTCACATCATTTTTTTTGGTATTCTTTTGCTAGAAATTCTTAGTCTTTGATATCACTTAAAGTGTGGTTTCAAATGCAACACGTGACTAATGTACTTTGGAACTGCTTTATGTTTAATCAGGGTTTCTTTACTGGAAGCATTTCAAAGTCCAAGTAAGCTATAATTGTTTATGTTGTGCATGATACTGTAAAGCAGCCAAGTCAAGGCACTTTTTTAACATAGGTTTCAAGTCAGAATGTAGTCTGCTGATAAGTATCTTAATATAAACGGCAAGCCTAATTACGTGAATCTGAAACATATGAGTGAAACTTGCAATTTCAACTGGGTTAGAGTTAATCTTGAAACTCCGCAATAGCCGTTTCCGGAAGGCGAAAGAAGGAACTTCTAAGGGTCGGGCTAAGACCCAGTCCCCTTAGAGATACTCTTGGTATGGACACTGTAATAGCTTGATTCGTCTAGTGCCGTTAACTATTTAAGGATACACGTAGACAGACATAACAAATGCGTGCGTGTTTCCCCGGTATTCCCGTGTAGTCCCGTCATTCTCTCGTTTCAATATCTTCGAGTTTATAAATCGCATAATCAAACTCTTCTGACTAAGCCTTGTTAACAAAGAAGCCTTATATTTGACAAAATTAAGAAGCTGCTGCCTATCAGGATTTACTCGAGGAACAGGCATGCTTCCCAGGAGGGCCCTCTTGCACAGCATCTTGATCATGCGTTTGCCCTATCAGCATCATAGAACAATCGGTGGAGTATCCGCGGCCGATTTTCAATAACCTTGGTCGACTGGAAGGAAGCATTTGACTGGGAAATAAGGAATCTGTTTAGTGGATATTGAAGCTGTACGCTCTCCGAAAAAGTTTATCAAGTTCTTCCGGTAACTTTACCATCAATCAATCTGCTGCGTCTAGACAAAAATCTTGCTTGTTTTGCGGCATAGCCTTCAGCGAGGAAGGATTTCAGGATTTTTTCGCCTCGCACATATTCCTTCCTTCGTGGTTATTGCATCTAGCACTAGTCTGTATCCCTTTTGAGCGTTTGTGGACTTCATAGTAATTTGATCAACAGAAATTGCGGGTTCTGAAGATCAATATATTGTGCGAACGTAAACAAAACATGGCCTCATCATGCGCACTTGTGCTAAGTTGCTCTAGTAGTTATGTAAGTGAGGAAAAACATTATTATGGACGATCTGCATGTACGATATGTACTACATCTTTATAAGAAATAAATTTTTTGGCCCAAGTTCAGGTACGTCTTATGGTCACTGTTTTCATATATTTGATTCCGTGATGGTGATAACCGAGAACCCTCATATTGGCAGCGTACATCTATTTTTTTTTATTTTTTATCTCTTTGAGGGAGATAGTGGTAATTTTTAAAATTGGTTGTACATTTGTTTATCTGAGAAGTTGTTCTGTGCGCTTGGCCCCATCATTTCCGAGACTGCTTTTCTATCAAGCTGTTCCTTTTCTTTATGGTGGAGGAAGCATAGTAGATTGTTTGGTTGATTGTCCTGACGTGCAAGCTGGCTTGAATTCTTATTCCCCGTTTCAGCTTGATTTGAAGCCACATGGAAAACTTCAAGTGCAAGTGAGGCACTTCAGTGAAATTGTCGGTATGTATCATTAATTGTATTTGTCATCCATGCATAACCATCGTCATCGTCATCATCACCATCATCATCATCACCATCATCATCATCATCATCATCATCATCATCATCATCATCATCATCATCATCATCATCATCATCATCATCATCAACATCGTCATCATCATCATCATCAACATCATCATCATGATTATCATCATCATCAGCAGCAGCAGGAGCAGCAGCAACAGCAGCAGCAGCAGCAGCAGCAGCAATGGCAGCAGCAGGAGCAATGACAGCAGCAGCAGCAGCAGTAGTAGCAGCAGCAGCAGCAGCAGCAGCAGCAGCAGCAGCAGCAGCAGCAGCAGCAAATCATCGTTTGTTATGATCATCAACATATGCTTATGTCATCATTGTCGTTTATCACCATCATTACCATTATTTTGGAACCTCTAGCACGAATGCCATCTCCAATATTGCTTTGTCGGAATCATCAGCATCGGGTTAGATCATTATCGCCATCAGTATCATCTACACAATGATTGCTACACACTAATCACAAATGTCATTATCATCAATGTTGTTCCCTGATGCCTTGATCAATTTTTTACCTTCATTGACTGCATCGGATAATGGTCATTATAACCACTTTCTGTAAGTGACACACACTGTAAGTTATTCTTTTTTTCGGCGAGGTTACATGCTCTCTGCTATCAACATCGGTATGGGAACACGTAACATTACGCGCACGCCCGCCTTGTCGTCAGCTATGTGATGGTCGCAGTCGCGCTGTAATCGTCTGAAGGAGAAACCTAATTCAAACTTGCGACTCGGTTCTTTCCTCGCAGACGATCCGAATTCGGGTGCTTTCGACGCGACGTCCAAAGAGAACCAAAGCGGTTTGAAGCAGCGACGAGGGGCTGTGCGTAAAGCGCAAGTTCACGTCGTTCGCGGTCACGAATTCATCGCCAAGTTCTTCCGACAGTTCGTCTTCTGCTCTGTGTGTACTGAATTTATGTGGTACGTACTCTGTGGGATAATTTCTTTTCAAATTTTGGCAAGGTCTGGCACATCTGCCAAAACTGTCCTGTCCTAGCGCCGATGCTGCCCCGTTCATGACGTTTGGACCTCCCCCCCCCCCGTTACCCGTAGAATGGTGCTGTGCTGAGATATTACCCTTCATGCTTGTACATAGGGAGAACTGATTTTTTTAATCGGGTTTCAAGTGAGGCATTAGACATTTTAATGTGAGAAAATACCGGACTGCTTAAGTGTGTTATTAGTAGCTTTCGTGGCCATTCTAGATAGCTGAAACTTGTCGAGTGCTGTAGAGTAATTGCACACATAATGCATAATTCGAGACGAATGTTTCTGCTCTCGTCCATATTTTCGAGTGTCAGGTTGGGACACAAATCTGCTTTGCTGCTATCTCTAATTGAACTAAAGCATGTGGCCAGATAAGCTAGGTTATTGTCATCCTGAAATTTTGGGGTTTTAAGGTTATGGTCCCTGGGAGATGCTGAAATGCTAACCAATTGTCGGATTCTTGTTTAGGGGTTTCGGTAAACAAGGCTACCAATGCACAGGTAAGGATGTGAATAAAGCTTTTTGAGTCTTCTTGATGTTGTTCTGTTCTGATGTTTAAAGTTGTCTTTGTATTTACTGTTGATTACTAGTTTGTAAGAATGTCTGTTTTTTTTTGTGGGTTGCTTTTGTGTCAATCTGTTAGCTTTTTACATAAGTGAGAATGTTCCGCTCGAGCAACTGTTGGCCTAATTGTGTTTCAGCTGACTTTCTAAATTAGAAACCTTCCATTTGAAGTACCTTGCGTCTCTGTAGGGTTATAATTGGAGTATTTGTGGTTTTAAGAGTTATTTATGTATTATTTTTGTTTGATTTTGCTAGCCTGTTCATGCACAACTCATAAGAAATGCCACGAGAAAGTCCTCTTCAACTGTACACACTCTGGCGACAAGTCTCAAGACACTCTGGTAAACACCATTGTTGAATAGATAGCCGTGGATAAATTTTGGAATAGTTTTAAACGTACGTGTGGAATATTTGTGACGATAGCTGGAACTAAGGTTTTTCCCGTTAAGTGATTTATCGGACGTAACTAATAGCTGTGATCTAGGAGTGAAGATTTGAGCTGGCGGAGTTGAGCTTAATGGTTGATCTCGCCTATGTGACAGAGATTCGTAACTGGCGATCCCTCGGATGTTTTGGAGTCTCAAAAGTGGCAAAAGGCCTCATGAACCCAGGTCAATGACGCTGGAACGACCACGACCACGACCACGTTGACAGACCACGGCCTCGTAGACAGACCACGACCACGTGGACAGACCACGACCACGTGGACAGACCACGACCACGTGGACAGACCACGACCACGTGG
>QQSS02195191.1:0-12685 GCA_003687565.2 Craspedacusta sowerbii
GGGAATGCCCTTGAGGGGAATGCCCTTGAGGGGACTTGCGTATAAAATTTGCTACGGTTTTGTTTTTAAGTTTGGAAAGCACGAGGTTTGTTTAGTAGATTTGAGCAAATGTTTAGGAATGTGAGAGCGAAGTCTTATTGCCCTCCAGCTCGGTCTCCCTGCTTTAACAAGACTGCTGCTGTGCATGCTTGGTGCAGTGGCTGAAATGGATGGATTATCTTTCTTCTTGAAGAGTTGGCTTTTCTTATTGGACCCTTGGCGGCTTGTACCAGTGGTCCTTTAGCTGATTGTTTATAGATAGGTCTTCCTCTTTGCGCAAAAATGTAAATTTCCTTCCGTAACTGCGTGTATTGTGCGAGCGAGGAATGTATGAGTGTATGTGTGTGAGTGTTTAATCCTGGTGTATGGGTCATATGCGAAGGTTTATTTATTAATTTATTTATTTATTTATTTTTTTATTGTTCATAAAATGTTTAGGAGAACAAAAGGTTGCTCGAGGAAGAAATGATTCTCCTGGAGCGAGTTGAAAATGATGTCGATTGTGACATAGAAGGTTATTCTTTGCTGTCGCATTTTGCTCGATTTATGTGGCAAGGCAACCAGTGTCTGTCATTAATACTGCCAGCTCTTATAGCTTAGATCTCTGTGATCTCTTGTTGCTTATATGTACTAAATTAATAGCAAACTTGTGCTATTCGTCGACGTCCTTTTTGGTACAATGTGCGGCTTTTGTCATAAAATTTCCTCCGAGCTCCTGCAGAGCTGCTTCCGATTGCTGCATCGCGTCTCGTTCGGATAATGGCTTTCGCGTATTGCAAAGTCTTTGCAATACGTCCCCCCCTGGTGCTTCGTCCTTACGCTGAGCTAACTGTTCCGCCACTAACTTTTTTGTCAGAGTACGTCAACAGACTGGATATGATCCTGCAAGAAAAGAGCGACAAGATTGCTGCCTTGAGAGGTTTGCGCGTAGCTATGCCACAGTTTGTTTGTGTATTTGCTTTATCTGTTGTTTGTTTGTTTGTTTTCTTTGCTTTTGTTTTCTTGCTGCTTAATTGAGTTTTATTTTTACTTGCTTGTCTGTATTGCTTTTTTGTTTTCACGCAGTGTAATGTGGAATGTAATGTGTGTGGTTATTTAATGGGTGGGCATGCATGAGTTTGTTTTGGTTGTAGAGAAAATCAGTCAGTTCAAGGAGCAGTTATACGAAGAAGAACGAGCGAGCAAGAACGTCAAAAGACTGCCGTTTGTGTGATGACAGGACACGAAAGCTGTAATTTATGGGTTGTTTGGCCTTCGTTTATCTGACGTTGCTTTATCCTGTAAGGCCGTATTTGGCAGGCGAGCTATTATGGGAAAATCCCTAAATTATTAGCGATTCAGGCTTTTGTTATTGTTGTTTTAAAGTCGTCGGTGTATTAAATTCAGCAATTTTGGCGAGATTTCTCGCCTTTGCCCATACGCCCTGTACCTAGCGAGCGCGCGCGCGTGTGTGTGTGTGTGTGTGTGTGCTTGTGCTTGTGTGTGTGCTTGTGCCTGTGGGTTTGTTTTTAAGTATGTTTGTATGCATCCAAGATGTGTGTGTAGAGGGTGCGTGCAAATGTGTTTCCACCCGGGTCTCTCTCGTTCCGTCGTAGCGAAGCGCAACTTGTGGCGTTCGCTTTTTGCCCCTGTCTTCCGCACAACTCCGGTTCATCAACTTGCCCGTGTTTTGTTGTGACATGCATCTTGCGTTGTTTTCATAACCAGTAGTGCGTAATTTGGTTATTAAATCTTTTTATGTATATGTTTGGACGTTGTAGAAGAATGCGATTTCTGTCTTTCAGTCCTTGACTCATCATGACGATTTAGGGGATCGTTGAGTCGCTGCTCTGCTGTTGCGCGAAAATTGGTAGCAGCTCGTTAACTTTTCGTTGGTACATGCCAGTCGTACATCGAGCATACTGCCGCCCTTCCATTTAGCCTTGTTTTTCGATTAAGAGCCGGCCGTGCTGTTTTATTCATTAAGACTGAATTGCAATCGTATGCGAAAGATAGAACGATCATGGTAGAATCCTCCGTGTTAAGTGATAAAAGGCGTTAAATCTGGGTTGTGCAACATTTTTCGTAAACGAGCTTTGACAGAAAGAACTTTGGCATTCGTGGACCTTCCCTTCTAAACGTAGCTTCCTTGCATAAGTCGACAGATCCAATACTCTAAAACGCATTCGACTAATCAGTAGGAAATCTCAAAGTTATAGGAAAATGAAGTTAGAACTTGAATCACAGTTCGGTAATAAGTGTGAATTAGAGTTGGAGAGGTGCATCAAGATCATGTACGTTCATAATTAAATTTGATGCCGCTAAAAGCGAGGCAAGGGTGCATTACTGGCTAAGCGAAGATTAAACTTCATCTAATTTGCAATTAAAGGAAAGAGATGATGGCAGAAAGCACCACGCGAAAATTTCGCGAATTCGAATTGGTAGCAGCCGCTGCTATCGACGTCAACGCGTGATCCCCGGAGATGTCGGTTCGATTTGTGACGTTCGTGTAAGCGAGCTCAGCACTTCGTGTCTGACCAGTTGTGCACTTGCCAAGGAGGAACAGTCACGGCGTCTAGTGTTATGCTGAATGGGCCGTGTGCGCGGCAGGCTAGTGTTATGCGTCGATGAATGAGACTGCTTGGCCATGGCTTTGCAAGACTGGCGATGAATTACTAGCTTGGGCGGGGTCCTCGAACTGGAGGTGCGATTTTACTTCCCTCCGACCGTCGGAAGGCTAGACTACAGTAAGAAAAAGAGGTTACGAGCAGCCTCCTATGCGCACTGCTTTTATCTTATTGTGAATTGAAGAAGCAAATCGGTAATGGACGAAATTTTTCGCGAAATAAATTAACTTAAACAAATTTACCAGTATTTCATAGGTATTATGGGCCTGCCTATGGCTAATAAGATGATCAAAGACTGGTTCCATGCATGCCGCTGCTAGTCGTAAATAACGACGAAGGCCGCTTCAAAAAGTCGCAATTCCGCAGCTCAGCCAGATTTTCGATGTTAGTAGAAAATGGGTAACGAAAACGGTTTTAAGCCCTGCTCATGAAGTCGAAGCTATTTTTAAACTCAAGATTCCTTAAGAACTAGCCGTACTTCAAATTTCCAGTGAATCCTCGCACGTTTTGTTTGAAAATGCAACAAATGGTACTATTTGTGAGTAAGACACAAACATTTCAAATCTCTCTCTCAACCCACAACCGAAATGCAAAGTTTTCATAGTAAAACTTTCGCTCATACAGATGGTCTGTGATTTTAGCGCATGAGCTCTAATGAAGATAATACAAGATAACATGATTTACATAACAGAGTGTCGCTTCGCAATGTATGACTTGGATGAGAATGGTCATGTCCATTCCTCCCTTCGTTTGTTGTGGATGCAAGTAAGAGAGAGCGAGAGAACTGAAGAACACTTCAGGGTTCAAGGAACAGGTCAGAGTTAGGGAGCCGTCTACGGCAGCGATTAAGTTTGGTTTCCCATTCTGACATCCAAGTCACTGACGAGCCCTAAATCGCGGTTACTTCATAGTAACTTGCGTATGGCAATGTCAGGGTCCTGTCAAGGTCTTTTAAAAACCATAATTTTCTCAGTCTGACTTATCTTCGTTTTTTGCTAAATTGGTTCTTATTTCCATATATAAACCTTTTTTCTAAAGCGGCAGCACCCCTTGCTTGTGTCAAACTACCAACATAAGTGTGCTCTCTGGTATATATGGTCCATTATTGCTCTGATCTTGCCCACGACTGTGCCTTACCTGGAGCTTTGACTGCACCGAACTAATTAATTTATAGATCAATAGGAGACTGGAAGTGCGGATTCAGCGTGGACCCATCACCCGCAGCGCATGGCATGTCACTGATCGCCAAAGGTTATTGTTTATCCTCAGCCCGCGAATTTTCAAACGCCGCCATGTTGGTTCTTGATATGCGGCCTCAGATTGTCAGTTTAGCACACGATTTGCGTTCCAAGAATAACTATGAAAATCTTGATATTTTGAAAGCGCCTTGATCCTCGTAAGTACAGCTTAGCACAGAAACACAGGCGATTTACAATGGAAATGTAAAATTGAACATTTGTTTGTTTTAGGTTGGGAGCAAACACGCTTTGCTATCGTCTACTCGTGCAGCACAGAATTTTGATGCTCCGAACGAAATTTCAAATAGTTGCTTCATATTTTTAGGCTCCAAAGGTTCCTTCGGCTATGTGAATGTTATGCGCAAGTTGTCAGAGTTGATGCAGGAGGTTAACAAATATGTTGGTAGTATCTTGAAGAACTGCAAAAGCTTCAAGATTGTAGGCTGCAGGGGCTGGCTTTAATATTAGCCACCAGATGTGCTATCCAATCTTAATTAGAGATCAGTGGGGCACATTCATTTCGTAAAGTGCCTCATAAACCCTTTCTGCCCCATAGCTCCCTACTCCTGGCAGGCTCTGGGCAATATCAGTTGTTGCTTAGTCTCTGGAACTTTTCATGCCCATGCAAACATAATACTTTTGGAAAATTGAGAAAGAAGTCAAAATTTATGCTATAGATAACTGTAAATCAATGCTTGCTAACCTAAGCCAAACTTGGGTATAAAGGCCTAATGTAATTTTGTCAAGTTATTATTTTGTTCAGTTAACTTGAGTAAGAGAATTAGGATTTCTTGCCTCCTTGATTGACATCAGTTTTAAATTTGGCATTATATGCCGTGTATAACCTAAACTTGTGTACTTCTGTTCTATTTTTATTACTTCAATTTTGGCTGTTTATTCAGCAATATCATCAAATGGCTCAATCTGTCAGTGCAACAAGGCATAGCTTTGCATATGAATATGGACGTCTTTGTGCTGTAAACAGCCTGTGTCCGGTTGGTCACATCACAGCCAATTTAGAAGAGAATTTCATTGATTGTAATGCAGACCGAATTAGGCAAGAAGACTGGATACCTATCCTGGGTGCTGTGAAAGTGAACAACTCTTTGCGATATTTAGCTTTTAGAAGTTCATGGCAGACTGAGACGACAAATGGCAGTAAGTCTCTTGTAGATTGTTTCTTTATGGCTAGTCTGTTTTGATCATAGTCAAGTCACCACTTTCACATAGGTTGTGATGACGTATGAGCAGTATGAATAAATTTTCAAGTACTGTGAACGCTATGTGGAACTGTCAGCCTTAGTCAAAAGATAGAAAAATCCATGCATTTAAAATTATTAGTGCATATAACTTCTCCAGTTCTTTATTTCACATCAATTTGCTGTTCTCTCCAAAAGTTATGATATCCTATTGTGACTATAATGCTACTTTCTGTCTGTGCAGGAAGAATTATCATCTGGTTTGCCAATGACTTAATCTATTGCGCTTTGCAGGAACTTATGTGAATTCTAATACCTCAGATAATTCCAACCATGCAATCATCATATTTTTGGAATTAAAGAGTCATGACTTACGTAAATTATGTACATGCTAATGATCTTGTACTTTTTTTGCATGTAAAACCCAATAATTATCTTTTTCTTCTTGTTGGAGACATTCTCACATCAAGCCATCTCAAGCGAAAAAGTCCAAGTATTAGATCCAGACATACGACATCACGTATCTGCCGGTAATTAATTTTCCAGCGTTATGCTACCTATGTCATATTAACTTATTTGCATTGCTTACAAATGATTAAGTGGCGAGAATGCTTGCATTTTTTGTTTAAATAATTGTGTTATATTGTAATAGCTTGTAACTTTAAGCATCTGATCGAATCATCTAAGGAGCGAAGCTATATATTGCTTCATTTAAGCGTTGTTTTCTAAGAGTTTTTTGAGACTCTACTAAGCATTGAATTATAATTTTATGGTCTTTTTAGGGTTTTAAAGGAGCTACTGTCTATTAGTTCCTGCTTGGAGTGTCTTATTTTACAAAATATTCCTATCAGAGTGGGGGATATTGGTGACTTAGCGAAAGTAAGAACAACATAGCTTAGTGGCGTGTCAGTCACTGGCGCCACTGATTCCTTATTGAAGAACACGTTAGCGTCTTTCGTTTTTTACATTATCTTGCTTGTGTTGCCCATCTAAATCTTGTGTCATTCCTCTTTTGGTATGAAAACTGTTTTGGTATGACAACTTCTTACTGATGACAATGTATGTGTTTTCTTGCCTTTTCTCTGGCGCAATTTCGGACATTCTCGTTGATTGTGGTAAACATTTAAATACGAATCAATCTATCTATTAATCTATCAACTTATCCCTTTACCAATCTATTTCAAAGCAAATATAAGTGCTAAAGGATGTAGGCAGGCGGACCGGCAGACAGACAGACAAGCAGCAGACAGACAGGTCTTGATATGATATCTTTTGCTAACTGTTCGATCAGAATATTTTTTCTTACAGTAGTTATGTTCTTCATCCTACCCTTCTACATATTTATGTGATTTCAGTATCCGACTTTATTGTCTCCGTGCCCGTTGAATCGGAAAAAAAATACGGGTTTGTGTAATTGATTGTCAGTATACTATGCGTCTCCCACGTTGTGCACCATACATGGTCGTATCGCATCTCTTAAATAAATGCAAACACTCAGAACAGGTCTGGTGTGTTAAATGCGAAATGTAAGAGCAAGGTTCACGACTCTTATATGTGTATGTCCATCTCTTGTGTTTAATTCTTAACAGTTTCGTCACCATGGCTTACTCTGTCAGACTTCCGTGCCTTTTCTCATGGTTGGACATTTCCTCAATCTTATTTTTAGGGGCTCGGTCATGCAAGGTGTCTTAAGTATTTGTCATTGGAAAACAGTCGAATTGGAGATGAATCTATGGGAGGTAAACACAGTCTGTCTGCCAGTTTGAGATTATGTATTGTAAACTACGAATATTTCATCCGGAATATGTCATCTTCTGTCGAAAGTTAGGTAGAGTCTCCTTGAAATTATGGTTTAGTCGAATGAATCTGTAGTTCATGACTTTTTGTTATTACGATGTTTGCGCCTCAACGATTTTTTATTAGTTTAGTCAGATTTAAAGTTTCTGTACGTCTGTTTACTCCGAATTTCAGAAAATTGAACTGATATACATTTGTGTATGCCGATATTAGTTTGATTTTGCTTGAAATCCATTCTTTGAAATAGAGAAGAAGCTTAGCCTGAAGTTATTCAATGAATTTAATTTGCTGCAATAAATTCTGTGATGGTTTATTAAATGTAGTATCACACCCATGGTGAGGCAGAACATTGTCTAATGCATTCTTCAAAATAATGTTTAGAATTTCTGGTTGTAATGTGCGCTAGGCGAAATTGCGTCATTGCTTATGTGCATGTTTTAAATGCTTCTTTTCAGCTCTTTGTGGCGTCTTGAAAACGAACCTGTCCATAATATCTGTGAACTTCACTGACTGCGCTTTAACTTGGAAGTCTGCTGAGTTTTTTTCTTCAGTAGTTAAGGTGTGCCTCTTTATCTGTTCTTTTGTTCATCTGTTTATCTGCTCCTCCTGCTTTTTCGTCTGTTTTTTCTTCCTGCTTACCTGTTCTTACTGTCTACTAATCTATTCTGCTTAAGGTCACGTTCGCTGGTTGGTGTGTACTAACAATTTATTAAACCTGTTTTTATGAGCCTTCAATATCCATGGATCGTGTTTCTATGTGATAATGTTCGGTTATATGAGAGCAGGCCTTTGAGGATTAACTTGTCATGTTGGTAGTTATGGTCCGAAGACGATTTGGTGGAAGCCTTATCAATTTTGCTATCTAAGTGGCAAATTTCTATAAGCTTATCAGCTGAGTTAAGCATTGTGTAAATTTGTGCGTTGGGTATTTCTTTGAATGTTTTATTTTGTCCGATATTTTCTATATTACTGAGACAGAGCCAGGCAGTGCAAAGGTATGGTGATGTATGGCAAAGCAGTTTGCGATATCGTCGACCAGATTTTGACAGCATGCCAGGCTTACGCCGGATAACTCTGTGTGACAATCCTATGGTTGGTGACGTAGGAGCGCAGATACTTGCTGAGGCGATTAGTAATGATCTCTGGATAAAAGGTACAGCAATGCAACTTTTTGTATGGAAGAATGGTTAATGGTCGTTTGGATTAAACTCTTATTTACATACTCTGGTGGTTTTGTGCAAGTTTTCTTTCCTTTGGATTGTCTGCTTGGAAAGTATGAGAAGAGCCTCAATACATTCTTTGTCGCGAGCTCATGTGTATGTGAGTATGTGCGCATGTTTTTTCGTACCTTCTGGCACTTACCTCCTGCTCTGTGTTTTTGATGTCGGTAAAGGAAGAGTACATGTATGCAACTGCTTTGTGACTGTCCTTGCTTAATTGTCGGTGGCTGCAGAGCCGAGGAGGACTTGTTACAATAAGCTATGACTGGTTTTATTTTTTTATGCACAGCAGCCAATGCTCGCGATAGCCTATCTGTTGTCTATCTGCAGTTGCTTAGCCTTGCCTGCGCTGTTAGGATTTTCTGTCTTCAGTGAGCTCGGACTGCGACAGTCCCTAGTCTACATTTGTCGAGGATGTGGTTTAGACAATTTCAAATCCTTTTCGTTGGCGTGGTCTTTGTAGCTACATAGATCGTATCGATGGGCTGGTCGTTTTGTAAGTCGGAAGAAGTGCGGGCAGTCTCCGTTCGGATTATGAGAACATTTATTGCGTTCATCAGCTCTGCTCGACTCTAGGGCATGGAGTACTGGAGAAACCGAACTTCTTTAGTCGCTGTAGATGAGCCCTGACAAAACACAACTCAGATTAGGTTATTACGGATGTCGAGAAAGTCCTAAGACTTAATGATACATAGTTTTCAGTTTTTCATGAAATTCAGGAACAGCGCTGTAAATAATACGATTAGTAACACATGAGGGGTGATGTCGGCGCGTTGTTGCAAGCATTGATATTATGTTATATAGTTGAAAGCTGGTGTCTGCTGTTAACGGCAGACTTTGTTAACTATTCTTTATGGACAAATTTTGAAGTTTCTACCAATGTGAAACAGGACTTTAAACATTAAGCAGTTCATTGCGAGACCCAAACTATTGCAAATTCATAATATTCTATAAATTATCTCTAAACGACTTTCAAAAAGTGTTGCCTCGTTTGTTGTTTTTTTTCGAATGCTTAGGCGTATCGGCCTATTTTGAAGGATAATCCAACCCCATGTTTTATCCCCGATACTGTCTTTCTCCATCGCCTGGTGCGAGCCTCTCATTCCCTGTGATCTGCGTTGCTGCTCCTTGTAAAATATCATCACGTTTAATGCGAAATGCGTTGTTAGTTCCTTAAAGTACCTTCCCTTTCCATGCAAACTGCCTGTTTTACCCCGTGTAAAGTCCCACACTTTTCCATGTTAATTTAAATGCTTCTCCCATGCAATACCTTCTCTTTCCATGCGAAATGTGTTGTTACCCGTTGTGAAATGCCAGCCCAGCGTTTCTACTTAATTTAAAATACCTTCCCGTTTCATACGAACTCCGTTGCTACTTAATGTAAAATGCCATATCATTCCATGTGAAGTGCGTTGCTTCTACATTTGAAGTACATTTATAAAAAGGAACATTTCATGTGAGCGTCTTTTCATACTGACGGCGATCGGAATATTTCGCTCTTGTTGTTGATGGATGGAAGGATGATCCAGGCTTTCTATTTGCTCTGTTTACATGCTGCCTTCTGCTCTTTGTCGATAGCGTTGGATATGCAAGCGTGTGGCATTTCTAACGACGGAGCTCAAGCGTTCAAGGACGCTCTAGCATTGAACGAGACGCTTTTTGTTCTGGATTTGAGAAGAAATGAAGCGATTGGTATGGACTTTCACTTGTTCTCTGTTGCCTTTGATAATCCAAATCGCTTGTGTCAGCAATAGAAGGTCGTGCTTGTTGCAGTACGCTTGTCTATTTGTTTGTTGTGTGTGAAATGGGGGTCAGCTTGGTCTTTCTACTGTTGCGAGCTTTTTTCCCTAGGTCAAGACATGGTTCGGTCACTTATCCAGAAGGTTCTAGTAAATGCAGGCGGTGAACATCCGGATGTGAGTTGCGGTGGGCGTTAATGTTATTGTTTTTATTTAATGTTGGCGAGAGCACAGTCTTAGAAGATCTTGCCATCGGAGATTTTTGGAAGTAGTAACACCTCGCACTTCAATAAAATGACGGCTGTGTCGCTTGCTCATCGGCGAAAGCTTTCTCACGCCGTTTTTCGTTCAATTTGTATGGTGTCTTTTTTTTTCTTTTTTATAAGCGAATCAATATTTTAATGCAGGACGTCCCTCTAATTGAGTATTAAGGTAGTCTGGTTATTTTTATTTATTAATTCAACAATCTACAGCTCACTGTGCAAACGCAGTGAGACTAAGATTGACCATGAGAAAAGCCAAGCTTACCTACTGTCCCGTCATAACTTAGTTAGTCTAAAGTTTTTATTCGTCGATTACACGTTTGCGTGCTTCAGTTTAAAAGATTTTTTGCGAGTTGGTAATCGTTTTTTTTTTCAACAAATACTATTGTGGTATTTTTTTCTAGAATTCTCTAGTATCTGATTTAAAGCAGGCGATTTTTTCTTTCATGTGTTAAAGATTTTAAACCGAAGCATATTGAGCAAGCAAGCTATTCGAGCTCGCATCTAGTTGGGCTTATTGATTTCGCGATTTATCGAATTAAGGAATGTTTGTTCTTTGATTTATCAGTCATATGCTTTTGTTAAGATAAAAAAGGGCAAAGTTTTTGAGTTATTTAAAGATCGTTTTGTTTTCTTTCGACGTTTTTTTCGTTTATGCAATTTGAAAATAGGCGCCATTACATGCGGCGATGCAATAAAGAAGAGTTTTTTTTTATTATGAACGATATTTTAATGACCCACTGGGCTTCATAGCTCCAAATTTTGGCTTAGCCACGAACTCCTTGTATGCTTGGAGCGTATCTTGCGTCAACCAACAGTTTCGTTGTCGGGTTTCCATTTTTCTTCTGCCTTAAATATTCAGTTGTTGTATCTGGCGCTTTTGCTGTCGCTTCTTTGCTCTCACTGCACGTTCGATTCATGAGCGAGTGCTGAATGAGAGTTTTTCCTTAGTTTCCATGGATATCGTTAAAATTACATCGGGAGAAGAATAAATGCAAAAAGATTGGTAAGCCAAAAGCGAGCAGGGTGAAAAAATCGAAATTGGCCAGGTATTACTTCGATTTTTATTACGTAGTTACGTTGTTATTTGTGACCAGACTGTGTGTCATAACAAATTGATCATCGGTTCACAGTGGTCTTAAAATCTTTTTTAAAAAAAACTCTGCTTGTCTTTGACCCTTGATTGGCTTCGAAAAAGAGTGATCATTTTGCGTCCAATCGGACTAGCTTCTGCTGTGGCATTATCTATTTTGCAAGCCTTTACCAACCTATGTCAACCTATGGTTGTGCAGAGAACTATGCTAGGGAGGAAGACCTTGATGCTTTTCGTTGAACGATAAGCTTGGCTGAATCTGTTGTTGTAATTGTAGAGATACTCGTTTTCTTGTTGCTTAAGCAATCTGTCTTTCCGCCGAATCCGTTCATTCTAATGTGCAGCAGATGCATAGCCTTCCTGTTGTCCCATGCATTCATTATGAATTAATTATACATTCCTCCATCCTTGCCGTGCTAACAACATGAAGCAATTGCATGTTTAATTATTCATTGTTGTGAACCCCTTTAGTGTAACCGCAATGAGTTTACGTCTAGATTCTCAAAAAACTCTCCGAAGATGTGATCCAATAAGCCAAGCAAGGTTTTATCTAATTGTTGTCCTAAGAAGCCTAACTTGGGGCTTAGAAAACAAGTCCTTTTTTTCCGTCGGGATTATCTAAAATTGCATAATATTTATCGTAGCTAAAATGAGCTTTGCCAGCATTGCCGTCGCAAGTTTAGTAGAACTGAATTTGCTGTCCTTAACTGCGATGCGTGTGGGGTTCAGTACCTTCCGAATAGTTGGAATAGCTCGGTGCCTTTTTAAAGCTTGCTAAATGCTTACGTGTTTGCATATTATGTCCTTTTATATGTTGTTTTGTCGATGTTCAAATTTCTTGATGATACTTGTGTACATGACCCTGACCTGAGCGTTGATAAATTTGTGCTGGCTTCTATCTGCCAGGGAGGTACCACAGCATTATCCATGGCGTACCGCTGAGCGTAGCTCCCGCAACAAATTCAAGACGAGGAATCCCTTAGACCGTGGCCTCAGCCTACCGTATACGGCGATGCAGGCTAGTTTTAAAGCATCAAGCAAGCCGGCGATATGCTCTCCTGGTGTGCCAAGTAGCACGGAGCGAAGTTCTTCTTTCTCAAATGCGGCATCGGGTGGTACTGCGGGATGCGACGAACGTCTACCGGGACTGACAGTCTTAAGAGCGACAGGCAGTGTAAAACGAACACAAGATAAGATTGAGGAGGATTCAAGTGTGGAGGAAAGCTCGGCTAGTTGTCACGGGGAAAAGTCCATGGGGTACGAATTGCTCCTGGATGAAGTTGAATTCTTGAAAAAGCGGCTCGAAACGGAAACGCAAGCGAGGGTTGCAGCAGATAGAAGGGTTTCGGATCTTGAGAATGAAAACGAACGCCTTCGGAAGCAAGTTTCTGGGATGAAGGTAAAGCCGCTAATTAGATCGCTAGCGCGTATGCAAAGATGTCGTTTATATTCGTATCATGCAAGATTTAATAGTTTATTATTATCATAGTT
>QQSS02195202.1:0-12685 GCA_003687565.2 Craspedacusta sowerbii
TCTATCTATCTATCTATCTATCTATCTATCTATCTATCTATCTATCTATCTATCAATTATCTATCTATCTATCTATCTATCTATCTATCTATCTATCTATCTATCTATCTTTCTATCTATCAATTTATCTATCTATCTATCTATGCTTGTATGCGTGAATGTATGTTTGTTGGTGTTGTGTTCATACTTAGTTTTGATTGCTCGGATAAGAGTAAACACTACCTTTATTTCTTGACTAGTTCTTGTCATTTCTACCAGGCAAGCAGTAATGCAACTGTTCCTATAAACGGTCGATCTGGAATACTTGGTGAGCAGCGCAACAACTGTTTCTGTGATGTGAAATGTGGAAAGGGTCAGAATGCCATGCTTACGTACTGCGTCACAAAGGCTGGACTACTGTGCTTGTTCAACGAAAAGCGAATTCTTGACAAGTGGGTCGATCTAAAGGTGGGCCTAGTGTTTTTATATAGGTTGTGTGGGCTTCACTCTTCCCTGATATAGTCTTAAAAATTACCAATTTTGGTTCTGCAACTCTTGTGACTGCATTTGATCTATATATTTTGTAATTTAGGTAAACGTTAGTAGCTAAACAATACGAAATTCCATCGAACTCATTCATTCGATTTTGCAAGGCATTGCACATGTTCAATGTATTTTTTGTTTTAAAATGTATTTCTTTGGGAGGGGGTCTCATTGGATTGTCATTAATCGAAGCTTTATTGACATTTATATTACCGATATCGTTTGCTAAGCGCACATTCTATTTCCTGTTGTTCGGAGCGCCTTTCTATATGTTCCAGGCCGGGAGTACAAACTGCTTGGCTGTGAATGATAAATTCGTTTTCTGCGGCTGTGCAGACGGTCTTATACGGTAAGTGGTAAAAGCTTTTTTTTTTTTTTACTACTGACCAAGCCTTGCATTTTTTGTGGTTTGTTGGTCAGGCCTGCCAAGTCGTATCACATTCTTGTTGCTTGCATGTTTAATTTTTTTACTTCTGTTTATATTATTTGTAGAGTATTTGGGCCCACTAACTTGCAATATATCGCAACACTTCCTCGACCACATTATCTGGGTGTGAATGTATCTGAAGCAGTGAATCCAAGGTGATTATTGTAGTGATCACAAATTTTTTATTTACGTGTGCCACTTGTATTGCAAATTTTGCTACTAGGTCTTTTCACGTTGTTGTATATGGTGCTTGTGGTTTGGATGGCATCTGAGCGTAGATATACTTCTTGTTTTTCTCCAGTGTTGTACTGAATGCCTTCCAAGGTTATAATTTTAGTGATCACAACTTTTTAAAAGCATGCCACTTGTATTGCCAACTTTGTTGCTAGGTATTTTCAAGTTGTTGTAATTGGTGCTTATGACTTTGATCGCATGTGAACGTAGATAAACATTTTATGTTTCTCCGGTGTTGTACTGAATGCCTTTTAAATTGTGTCCAATATTTTTGCTTGTATTCCAGCTTTCGCGCAGCTGTAGCTATTAAAGGTTTTGCATTTTATGTAACCAGAGTTTCTGCCGTTCGAGATTAGCGTGCGGATGTTGTGGTGTGGATGTGTGTATGTGATGGTTCGTGTTTGATTTTGTGTGTTTGATATCTTCTAGTGCTCTCGCTATTGATGCGTCGAACAAGCGATATCCAGACCTTGTTGCCATGACCCTTGATGAGGGAAGTGTCCAGGTCAGTCTCGTGTGTGAGCACATGATTGCCATTTATATGTATACATGCAGTTGTATCATACACTAACTTTTGTCGAGGCGTAATGCTCTTGCATATGCGCGATTTCAGTAATTTTAGTAAATGGTTTTGTGCTTTTCATCTTTCTCATTTCTAGCTTTCCTGCATTTATAATGATCACAGCTTGTATTTGTGGGATGTCCACGACATACATGTGGTTGGGAAATGCGCTTCCTTCCTTTTTCACAGCGCATGCATTTGGGGAGTTGAGGTGTGTGTTTTAATTTATTTATTTTTGCTGCAATATTTTGTAATATTTATAGTATTTGCATCTTTAGATATGTAATATTTTGTGGCGTTGCTCGAATTTGCTTTTGATTTGGAGGCTAAGCTTAATACTTGCGGTCTCTGAGCGCATCCAGTGTCATTCTCTCTGTTTGTGTAAGTGTGCAGTACTTTTCTCAGAGTTGCGCGTTAAGTTCCATTTCTGTCTTTAGCGCGCTTTGACAGGAACGGAATTAACCACTAATTCGTACATTCACCCTATCCATTGTTAAGATGTTGGGAAGGATACGCAACGCTGTCAGTCTTTTCTATTTCTAGTAGTTTGCACGTATGCAATTTGTGCATAGCATCATTATAATTATGAATTAAATCATGTGTACCCTTTATTGCTCCTGCACACTACTGAAGCAAAGAAACTAGAGCTTCTGTGAGGGTTGTGCCAAACTCGCTAAATTTACGTTGGCAGAGGTCTAAAGCAAATTAAACGAGCTTTGCCCTGTTTAAAGTAATAGTTTTGATGCTGGCTAGGTCTTCTCGTGATTTCTATCATTAAATTTTCGTCTGTAGAGACCACGGAGACTTAAGATTAAATCCTATCTCTGAAAGTAGCATCTGCTCTGTTGGCGCCAGAAAACATAGCTGTGTGAATGCGTGCGTGTCTTTGTATGTGTGTGTATGTGTCTGTGTCTTTGTCTTTGTGTGTGTGTCTGTGTCTTTGTCCGTGTCTATATCTTTGTCTGTATGTGGCTGCGTCTGTGTTTTTGTCCGTGTCTGTGTATTTGTCTGTGTGTGGCTGTGCCTGTGTCTTTGCCTGTGAGTGCCTGTGTCTGTGTTACTTTTGTTTTTGTGTGTGTGTGTGTGTGTGTGTGTGTGTGTGTGTGAGTGAGTGATTGAGTGAGTGTGTGTGTGTGTGTGAGTGTGTGTGTTTGTGTGTGTGTGTGTGTGTGTGTGTGTGTGTGTGAGTGTATGTGTGTGTGGATCTGCCAAGCGAAAGTATGTGGTGATGTTACTGAGATGGTACAGTTGAAGATGCGGCAGATTCGACGTGTGATGCTTTGGCGCCTGTATTTGTAGCTTGGCCATGCTGTCGCGATGTTTTGTAGTAGCTTGTTAGATGTATTTCATCGTTTTCTAGTTTGCGCCATGTTTGGTTGCGTTCACCACCTGTTGGCATTAAGATATGACCTGTTCTTTTGCTGTTTAGACTTACCCATACTTCGAAGACGATGTCGAGCCGTGCCTACCCCCGGGCTCATTCCTCACTTGCGCTTCTGACGACACTATTCGAGTTTGGAATATCGATCATGGTATATTGCTTGCAGCTGGTATTGCCTCCAGGTTTTATTGCTTACAATCGTGTACACAGGTCTCCTTATAGTGAGCATGTCTAGGGTGGACTAGAATGGATGTAAGACATGGAAAAAAGTTTCGCGCTTTCTCGAAATGACGGTGGGTAGACAATACCGCGTTTGACTTCGGGATTGCAAATTTGTTGAAACCTGCAAATTTTTTAGGGAAACTTTTTCGAGGAGTGATGATGTAAGGAACTTGCTTTTATTCTGCTAATTACTAGCGTGACACCGGTACCTAAAATGCAGTACGAAATTCTAACTTCCAAAAGTTGATCTTCCATTCATAGATCGTCCAATCTCGAGTAAAGCCTATCCCAGAAATCTTTACAGCAAGGTGGGTGATGCTTAAGATGTATGGCTAAAAAGTTTCGAAGTTTTCACTTCCTGATATGGATGAGCGCAGTTAGTATGAAATCATAAATTCGCTGTCCTGCGATTGCCGACGCAAATATTTGTCCTCGTCGACTGATCTATCGATATACTTATCTTTTGTTTGCAGATTTCTACAAATATCTGTATATGAAATTCTAGTTTCTGTACTATGACGCGGATAGTCTGGGCAGAATATTTTCTTCTTTTCCGAGCAACTTTTAGATTCTGTTCTTTTGGCCAGAACCTTTAAGGTTCCTGTGTCATAATCCAAAATTTGTTTGATGTGACCGTTGATGTTTGCACATGTTTTAGAGGAGAAGTTATGAATTTTTATGGAGTTGTTGTTTGTGTGTGTGTGTGTATGTGTCTGTGTGTGTGTGTGTGTGTGTGTCTGTGTGTGTGTGTGTGGGTGTGTGGGTGTGGGTGTGGGTCTATGTGTGTGTGTGTGTGGTGTGTGTGTGTGTGTGTGTGTGTGTGTGTGTGCTTGTGGTTTGCTGGTGAGCACGAGCTCTTTTTGCTTATTTTGCACTGATTTGTTTCAGGAGCTCCTGAAAGTTGTTTACATAGACGAGTCGTTCGCAAACCTTCCTGATGTGTCTTTTATGCCATTCAGTAAAGATGCGGAGGGAAGGAATGGAGTCCGTTGCATGCAGATAAGCCCAGACGGACAAGTGCTAGCTACTGGAGACCGTTCAGGAAATCTCAGGTCATACATTTTTTGCTTGATGTTACATGTGCACAGATACTTGAGTAGTATATTTTTTGTTGTGGTTTTATTGCTGCTAAAATCACTGCTTTTCTAACGATCAGGCAGCGAAGAACTTGTGTGGAATCCACTTAAGGAATTTCATGTTGTGTTGTTGTTTCGGTTTAGAATTTACGATCTTCAGTTTTTTGAAGAAATTATTCGAATCGATGCTCATGAGGCGGAAGTACTTTGCGTAGAGTTTTCAAAACCTGAATCAGGTTAGATGCGTACTGGTTTTACAACGATTACTCAAGTTTCAGGTCGCAAATTCGTTATCTGTTGATTGACATCTTTCGTTTCTATGATCCTTTTGGAAATATTTGTATGTACGCTTTAAACAATGCGCGACTGTTTCTTTGGCCGACAATGCATCTCTAAACCTGGATTCAATAACAAGATAGAGATAAAGGCACCATCACAACGTGTGGATGGGGTCTTCGACTATTTCGTGCTGCTATTTACAGGTCCGTACCGGCCTATTGAAAAGTGTGTGGGTATGAGGAGAGGGGTCTGTATTCAATCTGTCAACGTTGTGCTGTTTCTCTCCTCCTTTTGTATTTCATTATGAGCTTCAAATACTTCCTTTTAGTGGCGTTTGAACGACCTGACCTCTGCCTACAAGTATTAATATCTTGTTATTTTGATGCATTCTGATCGTGTTTTTTCTATTAGGTTTCAAACTGCTTGCTTCCTCGAGTAAAGATCGGCTCATTCACATCTTTGACTTGACGAAGGATTTCGGTCTTCTCCAAACGATTGATGATCACTCGTCCTCCATAACTGCTGTAAAGTTCCATTGTAAGTACGTGGTTCTCTACTTCTAAATTTCTGATAATAACAGTCTCTAATTATGTCATTCGTGTTTGTGATAACAGCGTTGTTTATTGTGTGAGCTCATTGAGTTGGATGGCTTGTGTTGACGTTGTTTTGAAATCGCTGAGTATATTTAGCGTATTTGCTTGCCGTTGGCATTTTCTACTGTGATTTCTAGACCATGTTGGTATTCTACAGCTGCTCAGTTGTGGAGCCGACAAGCTGGTCATGTTTCACACTGGACAAAGGGTACTTACTGTTTTGTTCTAGTGGACTATTTATACTCTACTGTTGAGATCGTTAGTTGTCAAAGCTTTGATTGACTAGGATCTTCAGCAGGAGAGTTAAGAAAAATGTGCTGCTATGAATTTACAATCATTTTGGGGATTTATGGAGATGTTCTTTTCCTTTTGTTCGTGATTTCTTTAACATATGTCTTTTGCTATCTCAGATGACTAGTTTTTGGAAATGCAGTTGATAAGACACGCACACACACACTCGCACACACATACACGCGCACACAAACTCATACACACACGCAAACAAACGCACACATACAAACGCACACATACACACACACACACATACACACCCGCACACACTTGCAGTCACTGCAAGACGCGGTGAATGTGAGGTCATAGCAATGATTCGCGTTTATCATGTTGATTAGTATTGACATGAGAATTGGTAAGCTTTTATGATCTCGGAGATGGGTTCGCTATCGCTGGTAATTTGAACTGCTGTGTGTGTGTGCATGTTTCTTGTTGTTTTCTGTAGTCCTGAAAAATTTTGCTTATGGTTTACTTCCAGGTGGACTCGTCTGACTCGATTCACTTTGTTCGAAATACAGTTGTCTCGGGTAAAGCGACTCTCTATGACATGGCTGTGGATCCGATCAAGTGAGCGTCTTGTTGTAAGCTAATTGAAGTTGAGCGGTTCTAATTACTGCTCAGAGACATGTTTCCGCGTTTTAATTTTTAAGATTGGGAAGCTTATTATATGTCTCTCCTCGTAACTACTATTTTTAGCCTGTGAAATGGAAAGGGTGATATGATATTCAATAACCACTGAGGAGCATTGTCCACTTGGAAAAAAATCACTAACCAGGGACGAACATTTTCCGCTTTTATTAAAGGGAAGGATGACATCCACTTACAAGTACACTACAATGTCCACTTTTCAGCAAGGCAAGCAATATTCCCTAACCGAGGACGAGCATTTTTCGCTTTCCTATTTGGGATAGGTGATATTCCCTTAAGAGTGACGCACATTGTCTGTCTTATGTAAGGGAAGGTTATCTAAGAAGCGACGAAGATTCTATACTGCTGTTCTTCCCTTCGCCCTTGTGTAAATAAACTGTTAAATTGTTGAGAGTATATGTTAAGCACTGTGATCATTGAGGTAGAAAAAATATAGTTATAGTCTGAATATTGGAATCGTATTTGAGCATTCACTTCTAATTCTCTTTATTCCGACCTTATTAATGAATTATGGAGCGGCAAAGCTGCTTTTAGGGCGATATGTTTGATTATGCTAATAATAGCAAGCTTTATGGGATTGTGATTACTTGATGAGAAATAGCTGATGATTTATTTGTTTGTCACAGGAATTTTGCGGCTTCTGTTGGCCAAGATAGGAATGTCAGGTAGGATATGTTACTCTAGCCTGGCGAGGATTGTTCTGAACATGGAGCTGTCTGTGGTCTTCGTTTCTGACCTGTAGCGACTTTGAAATTGGTTTCAAGGCTTGTAGTTTATCGCCAGCGTCCACGCAGATGCCTGTGTTGATGTTTCCGATTTGGTGGAACCTGCGTGCCTCTTGTAATATAGAGCATCTGTTTTCAGCGCGCTTTTTGCGAGCCATGTTTGAGCTTTTTGAGACCAGTCTAAGATGGCGTCAGCTTTTTCTTACGCGTTCTCCGTTACGAAGGGCTGTGGAATGAGGGTTCACGTCTTGGAATGCTCATATAGAACATCTGTTTTTAGCGCGATAGTTGTTCAAACTTTGTTCGCTAAAAGAGAAATTCTCACCACGATCTTATGATTAAGAAATTGAAAAACAATACGAAACTCTTGTAAACTTTTGCAACTTTTTGGGCGATCTGGTGACTTGTCCTTAAAAAGAAATGGAAATGGGGTGCTTCATTATGCTGCGCCTGTAGTGGCTGCGTAGAACCTTGGATTGCTGTTTTTTTTTTTGGCTCATGTGAAAGCCAGTCTACGTGACAGTGCAGAAATCATCGGAGAGTTCATTTTTTATAATATGCTTTATTATATTTCGTGGCTATGTGTCCTTGAGTCTAAAGAGAAAATTTAGGTACCTGTACACCCTAATGGCCCGATTCCTGAATTTTACTATAAGATTAGGTCACGTTTAGCCACGTATCGACGCTATCTGTGAGTCTGAAAGTTTCTTTTATCGCAGGCCATGACGCAGGCTATGGCGCAGGCATCAAACGGATGCAGTTTCTTTAAAATTGTCACAGACTGCTGATGTCTCCACCATCTGGCGTGGGTAGTGACTTTGGATGACTGATGTGGTGATGGGTAAATTGAGGATCGCTGTCGTGTGTGATAAAGTTCTGTCTGGTTGCATTTGTCTCAAAGCCTGATTCTTTTAAGTTCTTGCATGGCTTTGTTTTAGAACGTACGACATACAGGGTTACAGGCAAGTGAACTGTTACAAGGGTTCCCAGGGTGAAGAAGGGAACTTGATCAAGGTTTGCGATATATCTGAAACCTACCCTCTACCTTTTGTGTATTCCCCTTGTTTTCGAATCCTGCGTATTCTAGAAATTCCGCAGTTTGCTGTATACTGCGGGCTATGTGTTTTAGTCTCCTCTTGGCCTGGTGGTTACATTGCAGACTTCCTTAAGACGCGGTTCATAGCATCAATGACTCAGATTTTTTTAAATTACCCCTTTTTTTTTCCAGATACAACTGGACTCATCTGGAATGTATGCGGCGGTTAGCTGTTCGGACAAAACTATTGGAGTGTACGAATTTGAATCAGGCTACTGCGAATCGGTGGTACAGGGTCATTCTGGTAAGCCCCGGGCTCAGTTGGAGGTGTGCTGGTTTGGCTCTGCAGCCAGTTCTAACGCCTCCTCTCTTATAAGTTTTTTTCTGTTGGAATGTCATGTACTATCACAGGAAGAAAATCTATAAAGAAAGGTAGTGTAGACTTGATGATAAAAATGCGTTTGTTCAGGACTATTCCATTTATAAGTAAAACTGATAGTGTAGAGTGGAACTTTTGTTTGAGAGTTTTTCATAGGATGTCGCAGAGCAAAGCCAGTAAGTTTAAAGACGAAAGCCCAGGGCGGGTAGTGGATAGGTTGCGGGCCAATAGAAGCGATCGCTGTAATGAGGTTGTTTGTGGACCGTAGAGTTGATGGAGTTCGGGTTGATGGAAAATCGTTTGTTTTCCTTGTGGACCTCGCGAAAGCCTTTGATAAAGTGAGGTGGACTGAGCTATTTTTAATATATAATCAGATCGGAGACGATTGGAGAGACAGATGACTCATCACGAATTTATACATGCAGCAGAATGGAGTTACCAGAACCGAAAATGAAGCGTCCGAACTAAAAAACTAGTGCACTAATGTAGTGCATTTTGTAACCGCCTTTTAATATAATGTTGTGCCGAAGTGAAGATGATGATGATGGTGTTGGAGCCATCGAATGATGTGTGAGTAGGTGTTACGGTATGAGAAGAGATGCTACAGGATGTTGAGGAGAGAGCGCGACATACATAAGCAGAGGGTGTGTTGGCTATTATTTTGAAAATGCAAGCACAGTAAAAAATCAATTACAATACTTCTAGTCTTAAAATAAACCAGAAATCAATTTTTCGCATAAACTATACTGTGGTACGTCAACAAAATACCAGTAACGTAAACATTTGTTCATCTCTATGAAAAAGAGGCATCCTCGTAGGCTGGACTTCTTACATCAGGCACGCCGCAATTTCGTAACATTGCTTGATTTCAGAAGTTATTATTCTAATGCAGAAGTCTGCGAAGTCAGGTGTGGCACTAATGGGCTTTTTGGTATTCTCATTACGGAGATAAACAACTGGAAAGTGGCTTTAATTGAGTCGAACCGCGTAGCTAGAGAAATGGCAAAAGCACTAGTGAGAACTCGATTCGCTAAAAACTCGGAAGTGTTGATCGGTAAGGTCCCATAGCGAAATTAAATGTTTTGAGGAGCGATGGTTTATAGCTCACACTTAGCCAACAAGAATATTATAATAAAAGGTATTAAAACTTGAGTAAAAAATCAGAAAGGTCAAGCTGCGGCGTGTTGCATTCAAATAGCTATATGTGAATGGTGCTAATAGGCGAAGCAATCCTCTTTTGATATGGCAAGGCGGTAGAATATAAATTAATACATGCATGCATTCATATCACTTTACTTTATGAAAAAAACCCTAGCCTGTGAATGTACTTTCAAAGGAATGACATGTCGCTTTGGAGTCAAGGATAGGACAAAAAATTACGAAGCGAGAATATCGCACTTTCAGAAGTGAGCATGTTTAGACCGTATAGCTGGCTATTTTGAACGTCAGCACTTTGTTGTCTGACTAATCTGCATCCGTAGATTTCGGTTCTTAAAATCGATATAAAAGCTTTGATATGGCATCAGTTAGCGTTCCTGTTTTGTCGAGTAGAAATAAAAAGCTATTTCATGCGAAGGGGTGGTTCTTGTGGTGCCAGTCATGCCCAAGTCGACGCTAATTTATTGTAATTACGTCTTTAAGGAGTTTTAATTGATCTCGTTGCAAGATCGAGTGCTGTAATTCTTATCGCTAGTTGATGAAGGTAAATATTCCAAGAAATTCTTCGTTGCATGCTATTCCTCGTGCTGTAAGTCCTTCCAAAATGAAATCGGAGCGCCTGCTTGCTTAACTTTATTAAAAATAAATTTTCATTGTTTTTTTATTCTTAATTTCCTTTTGTAACAGCGATAATTTTTAGGGTCAAGCAGAAGCAATCCAGTTAACTTGATGATTACTGATAATCTATTTGTACCTTGCCAATCTCGAGCTATTAGTTTGGAATAGATGTTTGTTTTCATGCTGATACATTTGCATCTATTTAAAAAAGATGGTGTTTTCGGCAGCATCCTGTGCTATACGAGAAGAAAAGGCGAAAATGAAAGTCTTAAAGATATATTAGAAATTATACTTGCCCTGGTGCAAATCATTGCCGTTCACCGTGATCGATATCCTTGAGCTCAGAAATCTTATTTCGGTTCACAGCGACGAATCGTTTTCCACCGTGAAGGAAAGATCATTTATGCCTGGCATACACTTCTGGCATACGTCTCGAATACTATAAAGTTTTTTTTAAAAAGAGATTGGTTTGTTTACCGTATCGAACTGCGCTTGCAAACCTTAAAAGTTCACATGCATACCCACCAGCGCCTAAAATCTGGCGAACGCATCTTGTCTAATTATCTAAAGCATGATTTGTAGAGTGGCGCTTGCGGAAAGTTAATTGCATTTTGTATGTAAATTTACATCTTATAAGGTACGTATGCACACGTTCATAAATAGCTTGTTAAGAACGTTACTCGAGTTAGAAAGTAGATATATGGATGATGCAATGCCGAAGAATTGTGACGTGTACATCATGAGAAGCTGTGGATTTGGAAGCGCATTAGAAAAGGCAATGTGATCAGCATGAATTTGGATTTGGAGGTCAAGGAGTGAAGCAGTGTCGCGATTTCTGGTCATTCTTTTCAGATGACGGTACTTGCACAGAGGAGGCCAAGAGCCGTTCTGCAATAGCCAAGAAGGCATGCAGCGACAGAGGATTACTCTTTTAAAAGAGACTGAGTTAAAATTTGCAGAAGTCAATAGCAGCGATCCTTTGGAGTGCCTTGTTGTATGGATCGTAAACTTGAATGCTACGAGAGACAGATTGATTAGAAGATTGAAAACTGTTGAAGGCCGGAGGTGCGGCAATATAGTGAATATCAGATGAAGGGATTATAACAATTACACATTGTTTGGCCTGGTTCAAGAGACTCTTTTAAGCAGTGGTTTAGACAGGGAAAAGCTTGCATCCATCACAAAAGGAGAGTGTCTTGTGAAAGCAGTTAATCGGTAGGTGGATGAGGAGGAGAGGCAAACCGCGTATCGGCCTAACAGACGACATGAAAACCAACTCTCTTACGAAGATGAAGTGGGGAACGTGGTATAAAGAGCGCTGAAAAAAAAATGGATGCGTAACCCCTACCCTCCTCTAAGATAGAGCAGAAGTGGATAGGTAGATGAGTGAACGAACAAATGGTTGAAGGAATGAACAAATTAAAGAATGAATTAGTGAATGCGTGAAGGAATAATGATTCGGGATGGATAAGAGTAGAATAGAAAAGATGAGAATCAAAATAAGTAGAGCGTCATGAATAGAAACTATCGAATGTAAGATAGGTGAGCAAAATGGAACGGAATATGATAGGTACGAATTAAAAAGAGTAAATTAGAGTAGATTAGTATGGCATACTGAAGCAAGATCCTGCGCAGCACAGTATATATAAACGAATTAGAGTGACTGCTGTAACATGAAGGGAAAATCTTACGTCCTTCATTTAGTCAATTTCGATTGTTCCAATCAGAGGTCTTAAAGTTAAATATCTAAAGATGTACTTAGGTTGTCGGTGTCGTGTGTTTGTTGGTGTCGGGTGTTTGTTGATGTCGTGTGTTTTCTGAACTTTGAAATTTTGCTAGCGTCCCGAATTCATTTCTGCCTGGGTCGAGTACAGACTTGGCTCGCTATGTTGCACTGTCTCTCCGAGATTTTTTATGTCCTCTTGCCTCGCTCAGCTCTGCCGCTCACTCTGATCTTGTGATGGTGATAGCACGTTCAAGTCAGTTAAATAGCGAGTTTTAAGTAGCTGATTAACAACAATATGTCAATGTCACGTATTTTTTGCTTTCTTGGTTAAACTTGCATTATCTCTGCAGGTGCGCTGGGTTTTCCTATTTGACCTGATGGTTCATCGTTCACTTAAGGATGGCTGCAAGAATCTGCTAATTGCTTTTCTTGTGTACGCACTAATTGTGGCTTCTTTTAAGCCCTAGGCGGGGATATTTTTTTTGAAGGGTGTGAATTGCAAGGTATTTTACTGCGGTCTTACCTGCAATCTATAAGTCGGCTATGATTTTGCATTCCCAGACAGTGCTTAGCGTCTGGTGTAATTGTGGGCACATAACTTGAGAGCAAGTCTCATGGCTCCGTTCTTATGACGAAGGGGTTGATGTAAATTCGAGTGCGAAGTCAGAGTGTGCGTCTAGGCTACTTTAATTTTTATTTCTTTAGTGAGTACCTGTTCATATGCACATAAAACATACATTCATACATACATACATACATACATACATACATACATACATACATACATACATACATACATACATACATA
>QQSS02195235.1:0-12682 GCA_003687565.2 Craspedacusta sowerbii
ATGTATGTATGTATGTATGCATGCATGCAAGTATATATGTTTTTAAGTATTTGTGTATGCTTGTATGTATGTACATATGTAAGTATCCATGTATATATGCATACACGTATAAAACCACAAGCATTTCATCTGGCGGTTGATTTGAACGAGAAACGGAGGCAACTGTTTGGTTCACGTTTGGTCATATGATTTACACAAAGCATATTGCTGAACATCATTGTGCCGAGAAGCGATAGAGCGTGAGAGCTTTAGAGAAAGAATTTTGATTCCATGCTGCTTAATAAATTAAGAGCGCATTCCAAGTGCGGACCTTGTCATAAGAATGTCGTATTTCTCAATGATAGCAGGAGACTGGTTATGATTTGCTCGGATTAGCTCATCTTTCAGAACCGTTATTCGAGCGATGCCTTCATTTTCGAAAGCTTGGAGACTTGCATCAAATGTATCCTGCAGCGAAAAAGGAAAGACTGCCATATTCCAGCATTTCAGGAGTAAGCTCTCACAAAGAGATAATGCAAACGGACAATAAATGACACGAAGTAAAAAACGGTCCAAAAGTACGTATTTTACACAAAAGAACCACGTGACTACACAAAAAGAAATAGGCGGATTACGCAAAAATAAACCACGCGGCTTATACAAAAGAAATCACGTGATTTCAACCAAGTGGCTTACACAAACATTGCCACGCGGCTTACAGGAGAACCAAACGAATTACACCGAAAACTTACCCGAAACAAATCACCAAACAAGTCCACGAAAAACACGACAAACCTGCTTTGTAATTTGGATCTGAGCGTTAGACAAATCTCTGGTTGGTTCTTCCAGTTTAACGAATCCTTCTTTATCTTTAATCCAGGACTCCACGACATCTGCTTTCCACTTAAAGTGCAAAAACGCGGAGTTGTCTCTCAACTTGTTTTTTCTGTACGTCGCTTGCCTCTCAAGCGCAACCAGCATCTCTTCAACGGCTGATACTTTCTTCTCGATGTCCGACGACTTAAAGTTACCGCTTCCAACAAGTCGATCTGCCGTTACATGAACGTCACCTATTCGTTGCTTATGAACGGCTAGATCGGTCTCAAAAGCCTCCTGCTTCTTAAGAAGACCCTATCAAGAAAGTAATTTGCATGTTGTGTACAGCAAACGCCTTGAAGGCACGCACGAACGGAGAACCACCACCAGAGAAAAATGACGCAAGGCAAATATGAAAGGACAGCCATTACTAGAAAAAATGTGACCGCCTATTAAACGGAACGCACCTGCACAGAAGCTAATGAGTCACCACAGTCGTCACTGGAAACCAAAGTCATCTTTTCCGATATCCAAGACTCCTCTTCTTCGACGTTTGCAACGAACTGCTGGAACTCGTCAGACTCTTGAAGCCTCTGCTGCCTGTGATGTAAAACGAATATGGAAACGTTTAGAAAACGCGAGTCAAGCCCAACTTGGAACCAATTAAGGATTAAACTACACTAGAAGCAGGAAGAGGCGGACTGGTTAAAAAAAAAATCGATAACGCAACTTGTGGACGAAGATTAGAACAAAGCGACATGTCTAACAATGCTCGACAAAAAAAAGTTTGCATTCGCATTGCAGCCAACATGCTTTCCGCCACCTACCCAGCTGCGTTCCACAGACAAACACTTAAAAGACGATTGAAATACTCACCTGCACGTAGCTAGCGCTGACAATTCCTCCCACTTCTTGGATAGCTGATCGCAACGCGCGACTATCTCGTCCTGCTTGTCAGGATGGAGTGTGATAAACTTCTCGCCCGACAGTAATACCGACCGGACGCGTGGCTCGTGACTTTTCAGTTCGGCAAGAAGCCGTTGGTGTTTCTTCTTTAGGTTTAATACACCACTCATATCCTGACCATAATCTTGCGACATAGCCAGCAGGTTCTTCTCCCTAATCGCGGAAGAGGTTTCGAAGTAAGCAACGGAGACCTAGATGTTGCTCATAGCAAGGTCCAGTACTCGAGAAAACATCGAACAAGCCCCTTCACACAAAACAAGCAAATGTAACCCATAGAATCTGGATGAAACGGAAAACCTTCGGACATGCTCAGAAAACAGTACCGTAAACATTATACAAAGTTCATTAAATTTTGCCTTAACCGGAACAAAATTATAATCTAACCTAATGCATCCATCATCATCCTGCCAGTTTCACAAACAAAAGTTAATTTTTATTCAGCATTCCTGCTCGAGCAAGGTCTTTAATTCCTCTTAGAACCCTTTAACGACTCAACCAACGATCGCACACAGCATCATGCAGCTAAGACCGCTGAGTGGTGATGGAGAGTGTTAAAATTCTAGCACTATCTAAATTACTATTCTTCGCCACACCGAGCACACTAGCATTTAATAGAACTGCCTTTCACGCTCAGACAAGCAACTAGTAAGACGCGAATGCGATAATAACGACCATATTATAGTCGCTACAAGATGCAACTCGCTGAAACTAGTTACATTGAGCCCCTCACCTACTCTTTGGATCAAAATGCGCGCGCACACAAACCAACGCACCAACAAACCAACAAACCAACACACACACACACACACACACACACACACACACACACAAACGCAAACATATAATATATATCGGACGTTTTATGTGGCTAGACTACGTTCATTCACATACGACTACACAAATTCAGAAAACATAAGAAATGTATATTGTTACTTTATCAACGATTCTTCGTTCTCTATGTCGCGGTAGAATTGATGCAAAGCAAGGGACGCCTCGAGTTTGGCTCTTCGGGAGACTACCAAGATCTTGACACTAAGCGAGAAAGAATTGGCAGTTCGATAGGAGGTTACCCAAGCCCACACATGATGATCTTGAAGGCGCTTTCGACCATTTTACAAAGAAGGCTTGAAGTTTTTTATCTACACTGAGCACAGGCTTTAACAGTAGCAAGTATGATTTAACAGTAGCTATGATTTCGTAGAGCGCAGAGATAGGAATAGCATACTTCTCAAAACGCTGCACGATCGCTTCTGTAGTCTGAGTGATTCTATCGGCATCAAAATGATTGATCTCCACGAATTGCGTGCACTGGCTCTTCATGCCAGCAATACGGTCTTCGTGAGAAGAGACCTCCACTTCTACTAGCTGATGTTTCTTCAGCTGATTCTGTATAGTGCCCAAGTCGTGGCCAAAGTCGTCTGATGACAGGGTTCTCTCCATCTGTCAGAAACAAGACATGCAAGTTGAACTATCAGTCACAAGAATTTTTCAACCAATACACTACTCATTATCGTCGTACGAAAAACCATGATTCCACAAATTTGTATCAGCATACATCCCGATGCCAGTTCCAGGAAAATCTGCGCCAATAACACAAAATCGAAGGTGCACGAGCGAAGTTTGAAAAAACATGAACGTGCATAACAAATGCGGTCCTGTCGTATTAACAAGCTGAAGTCGGCAGCACGGTATACTCAAAAAAATTATTGCACCTCATTAGAGTGTCCAAATAAAAACTACATTTTCAACATTTTGGAGCGTCTACCCCCAAAACACTTTCATTTTGGTGAGTTAAGAACACAGGCAAAAACAATTCAATCTGAGTTGACTTAGGGGTGGCCCATTTTCCTGTGTTGACCAGAGTGTAATATCAAAATGCTTCGTGCATCCTTTCTAACTCGAATTTTAATGCCTAATAAATGCGAAACGTGTAAACGGCTTCATCCTTTCAATTTCAAATCCGCATTTCTTAGATAAATTTATTCAGCACAGAAGGCTAAAACATAATTCGGTGTCCACAAGGCAACATATTGCTAAGTCGCACAACATAAGCACATAAGCACGTTCTGAAAGTTTTGCGATGATGCTCCACACTTTGCAGAAGATACAACTTCTACGTCGCATTTGAATAGAAGTCTGGGATAAGCTTTACGTCACGCTAACCGATGAGGTGACCACAACAGCTTGTTGTCTACGGCCATAGCATCAATGAACCGTCATCTGTTTGAGTGAGCTCAAAGAATGCAGGCGATATACGAAGATCTAAGACACTCGACACTGGAAATTCTGCTAGAAATTGTGAGCTAAAGTCGGAAGTACAGTTTACAGGGCTAATACCAAGACTATAGTATCATTATCTTCAGACCAGCCATTTTAATTGCTACATCGCCACATATCTGAAGCATGCATATCTAATTATTCTCATATCCGCGGCACACGTCCTTGTAAACAACGCCCGAACGTACGCAAGCACAGCAAATTAATTAAATTGTTACAGCCATTGCAGTTCGCGAGCAGTCAACTAGAAAACAGGTTCCTTGCTTCCCAAGCATCAGCTCCATCTTGTGAATGCTAGCTAGCAAGAGTGAGGAGACTCCTTAGAATTCCGTACCAACGGAATTCATCGAAGCTTGCTCCATCGCACTTTGAACATTGAGTATAAGAATCTCTCGACCTGATGATGGCCCTCACTGTAAATCCATCAGACAGGAGCACCTCAAGCGTATTGCTTCTAACAATTTACAAGCTCCGTTATAACTTGCTAGTGCTTGAGGTTGTCGAAACACATTCCAATAACATTTGCCTGACGTTTCTATAACTAAAGCTGCCTGTGCAACTGTTGAAACATAAAGTCCCAGAGCCAGAATCTAGTGCAGGGATATCGAATAACATAGCTGTTCTATAGGCCCAGGAAGACAGCAGCATTGACAATCTGTAAACCACGATTTCCTAGCCTTGGTTGGACTTTATGCAAGTTTGACTGCAAAGACAGCAATGAAGTGTGCTTTTCGATACCATTAGAACAGATTTGGTTGCCGACGCACTCAGTTTACGAATGCTTGGATTTAACAATACCTTTGCAGAGACTATCGTCCTCAGACGCTGTCATTTATCACCAAGGTTCAAGTTTATGTGTGAATGATATTCTGAGTTTTCATTTGCAGATGCAGAACTAGATGATAGCAATCAACACTCGCTGAAGTTGTTATTGCTGCTCATATAGCACGCTATTTCTCTCACCTTCTTCTTTCCAATGATCGCTGTTCTCTCTCTTACTGTCAACTGCACAATATGAACCAATAAGTACCTGTTTTTAAGCATAAAGGACTTTCTTTTTTTTGACCGGCTAGAACGTTGCTTTGCGAACAGAGCTTCCAGCGAGCGATCAGGTCATCTTTATCACAATTCTTTGACGTCATCGGTGACACGCAGTCACAAACAGGTGTGCGTAAGCGATGTCGCTGAGCGCGGCGTGAACTTATTCAAGACCTTAATAATTCAGCTACTACTGATGAGAAACAAAACTAGCATCTTCTACACAGTGTGGAGGGCAACCAGCAAAACTTTTGAAACGTGGAATTTAAAGAAAGTTTCCAATATCTAGTGCGGCAGACTGTCGAAAAAAAAAACCAGCTTTGGTGCTCCATCCTTTTTTACTAGCTTTTTGTGCTGAATACGCTTATTTAAAAAATGAGAATCGACATTTTAATCGAGTTTGAAGGATAACACTAAGCATTTACATATTTTAGGGAAGAATACGATCAATGGCTTTTTCGCATCTGCAGCTCAAAACATCGGAGGTTTGTGACTGTTAAACTATACCGTATTCACTTTTGACTAGTTTACAAGTCTTACTGTATTGACTTTCGAGGCCATCCGTAAATCAACTCAGATTAGAAAACGTCTTTCCATATGTTCACAACTTACCCAAAGAAAATATTTGGATGGTTAGACTCAAAAATTTTTGAAAAAGGATTTTTTCGATGGAGGAAACACTTTACTTTTTTAATGAGAAAAGGCAAAAACGGTTACCTCCCCGAGCCAAAACTCCACATCTTGAACACTGCAGGAAAAGCTCTGCAACTGGCTGGCCTCCATCAATTTCTGCATCTTGACGCGACAGCTCGAAATAAGGCTGGTCCAGCTTTCCTCGATGACATTAAGACGTTGACTGAACAGCTCCTCACTGCCAGCGCACTTGCTCTGCTCAATGAGACCTGCACGAGGAAAGGGCTAGCACCGGTACATGCTTTACCCCAATACCCCAACGCCGGCCTTCATCATCACTAAGATCATGAGGAGCTCTTCGAGGCTTAGTCTCAAACCATAACTAAACGGATGATGTGTCAAAATGAACAGAATACACATGAACACATGCACAAGACTAATTGCCGCAAGCGTAGGTATTATACCTCTGCCAACACTGATGACGCCGACAACGCGGTCTTCGTTAGCACCAATCTCTGCTTCAAAAGCTTGATGCTTCTGCACCTTGCCCTTAAACGGAAAGGCTTGTATGATTCCTCAAGAAGAGCCGCACGTTCAATAATTTTGACGAACTTGTGGAGGTGCCTCATTGCGTACGGCAAAATCAACACATGGATAAATATCCCCCTGATAATAAAACAGACATAAATACATGCTTAAGCAAATGCTGCATGTATTCAACGCGTACTTGTATGTTGCTGGGATCTTTGTACGAGTCATCCGAGACAGTTTGCAACTTTTCAGCGATCCAAGATTCGATGTCCTCAGCATCGCGGCTGACTGACTGAAACGACTGAGCTTCACCCAATCGCGAGCGGCGGTCTGCAATTACTACTTTTAACTTCGCCCATCTACAATAACAGACCACTAACCAATCATCAAGTTTCGCAACTTTAATATGACAGACAGACAGACAGACAAGCAGACAGACAGACAGAAAAACGGACAGACAGACAGACAAACAGACATGCGCTAATTTCCCGCTAGCAAGGTGAAGAGAACGCATATACATAAACAGAAGCAAACACCATTCCACCATCAAGAAAACAAGGATATTCCACATATACCACTAAACGCACACTTGAAGTAAGAATGATCGAAGAAAGAAATATTTGATGTGCCAACTCTTCTCAAATTTGGTAGCCTACCTTTCTAAAGCAGAATGCAATCTGGCTTGAATTACGTCGGTGTCGTAGTGGTCAGCTGCAATGAGGCCGTTGGCCGTTTCCCGAAGGGCTTCCATCTTTCCTTCCTACGATATAGATAATCATCAAACACACGCGCACGCAGGAATAAGTTAATACAAACACTACAGACATTAACTATCACGCACGCGAAGCGCTGACGATTTTCTATTCTGCCCAAAGCAATACTCTGGCAAGTGCACCACGTCTGGAATATAGAGCAAAGGTCTAGTTTGATGTGATTGGTGATTTGTACGAGGACAACTCTAGTGATGCTTAAGGGGAGTCCCGGGCAATGAGACTGCACTAAATGACGCCATGGATTTTACGTCATCTCTGCAGACAACATCAAAACCAAGAAACTGCCCTAATGTTAAACCAACTCTAGAGCACAGGAAAGATTGCATGCACCCTCTCGACCTATGCAATACCACTTACCTGGATATGCACAGCTTTCTCCACATCCTTCTGCTGCTTCATAAGAGAATCGGACGAAATCGTATCGGCATCACTGGATAGAGCAGCTTCCCTAGCAGCAATCCACGCTTCGGCTTGCTCCGCATCACGATTGAACAGCATTTCATCCATATTAGCATCCAGTGTCTTCTTACGCTCAACCCAGGCCCTAAAATATCATCACAAAAAAATTCAGACGAAAATCTTTACAAACGACATAATCAATGTTGTTCGAGTCGCCGCTATAAAGCTGATAACATAATAAACATAATAACTTTCTCGATTACGTGAAAAACAAGCTCACGATTGGAGCATCATTTCGTTTTCAATCAAGCTCAAAAGCAAGCTTACGTTTCCAGATTCTTCCTTAACACGTCTACCTCTTGGAGCTTGGTGTGAATGTCAGAACTATTGGGATGTTTTCCTGACACCAGCCTTTCGCCGAAGTCACTAAACTGGTCTACCAACTGCTCACGCGAATCGATCTCTGAGCGATACTCCTGGAAAGAGCGGTTCGCTTACACGAAAAAGAAGCCCGTCGCCTACGCGATAGACCCACGTTGGAAATGCGAACAAGCTTACAAGGACTTTAGAGAACAAAAAAACACAACAAACTTTCATCAGAAAGTTTCATCGAAGAGCTTGCTGAAGCAGAACTTGGAGACTGCGCTAAGCGCAAGGAGTTCGGCCTAGCCCACAACACACTAGCATATCTTATAAAGCAACCACAATTCCTGAAAAAAGAGCCAGGAAGTTACAACGCTATGTCCCAGGACGACTTCAGCATCTAAGCTAAAACAAAAAAAACACACACACAAACACGCACACTCACACGCACACTCACACACACACACACACACACACACACACACACACACACACACACACACACACCCTAACAAACAAATAAAACAGCCAAGAAAGTTACAGAATAGCATGAGTACATAAGGTACCTGATGTCGATCCAATAACGCCTCGGCACCAGCCACATCTTTGGCTAGCTCATCCGATGCCACTAACGCATGCACACTGTTGATCCAAGACGACAGGTCCCTGAGGAGTCAATAAGTACTTCATAGCACTTCACGACGCAAATGGCATTCCCATTACGCAGTCAAAAAAAGGAAAAAGAAGAAGCCATCGCTCATCCAAATCGTCCGTAAACAAAAGGGATCATCCCACTACGGTACGTCTTATCAAGAGACAAACAGAAACGACGTAAAAATAAACTTCCAAATAGCAAGCTTGTGGCAGCTTGTAAAAATCGCTTATTCCAAATGAAATGGCCGTTTCACGCCTCAAAGAAATGCATACCTGAATTCGTTCAAAAACTTTTGGAAGGCGTAAGAGTCAGCCAATTTGCTTTTGCGCTGCTCGGCCTTGTCCTTTAGCTTCACCCAAATGGATTGCAAATCCGAAAGTCTTTGCTGAATCATGTCCGCTGACGACGGATGAGTTTCCGCTAATTTGCTTGCCTCTGCGTTTAGAAGCTTTACCTAGAAAGCAATCCAGCACAAGTATAAGATTTTGCTACTCTCTTCATGGTGCTCCAAACAATGAATAGGCTTTACATAGTCCAATCATCAGAACGCAGGACCACAAAAACTATTATTTGTCTTTTCGTCACCGTGGACAATATTTTGGCCCATAAGCACGGTTGTCTGCTTTTAAGGATACGATCTAAAAAAATTACAAAACCTTTCGGTTTCCATTTGGAAGTGCGGCGGTGAGGGGGGGGGGGGGGGCAAAAAAGTGAATTTATCCGGCTATGACGTAACCAAAACGTTATGGGTACTCATAGCAAGGACCGTCCACATTTTACCGGGCTCAACGTCTCGAAAACGTTGATACAAATTACAGCACTCTACCTTTTCTTCTACGGCAGCAAGATCTCTCTCGAGCGCTTCATGTTTGCGTTGCAAAGCCTGAACATTTGCAAGATCTCGACCAAACTCATTCGATGATAGTGCGGCATCCTTCTCGTCAATCCACGCTTTGGTATCTTCGGCATCTCTGAAATTTGATGAAGCAATCTTGAGACACGGAGAGGAATAATTGGGGCTACAGATCTAGCATATGGCACATCTTAAAAACATAACCCTGCATAAACGGAAAAGCGTATTCAAGGTAAAATCCTCCTCTATCTACATCTGAGCGAAGACAAATAGTAATCAAACCAACCTGTTGAATTTCTGAATTTCCGCCGCATTGTCCAAGGCCTGCTTTCTCGCCTGCGCCAGATCACGAATTTCTTCCCAACGTTTTGTAACGCGCTACATGGAAACAAGAGAAACTTTGACTATAATTCGTACTCACAGTGACGCACCACCAGTTTAAGTCAATTTTCTCACCAATCATTCTCTGCGTAAGCAAAAGCCAAACAAGGGAAGGAAGTCAAGACATGAACCAAAGGCATACATACGGCAAGGATCTCCTGAACCTTTCCCGCGTCCGCGGATTTTTCTTCTTTTAACTGACCGCACAATGCTTCGAGGTCATGAATTCGTGCTTCTTGAGTGACCATATCCTGCAAAAAATATAGGAAGGTATGCACCACATCATGAAGTACAAATTGTCGCACTTACGTACGAATGTGCTAAATGCAACGGTTAATGGAATATAAAAATATCATTTCTGCAGTATTTGGTAACGCTCATTAAAGCGAGGTATTTTCAAATAAAAGATTCGTAGTTTAACTTCCCACGTCTAAAGTGCAGTATCGGTTCATGCAGTATTGGTTTTAATGAAGCAAACGAAGTTCCCATCTTACTTTCCGGAACTCATCATATTGCTTCTGCAAACTCTCCACGCGGTCCATGTCGTCACCAACCTCTTTGCATGTCACCACAGCCTCCTAAAATGCAAAAACCCATTATATAACCATACCAGAATTTCTAACAGCTGCACCAAAAAACCAGTAGAAATTGCATTACAGTGAATTAACTTACACTTTCTTGAATCCAGCCTTCAATTTCTTTAGCCTCCCTGAGCATAGCGTTCTTTTTTATTGACTCCTCCAGTTTGGCGTGACGCAGCTGCGCAAGACCAATTAACTCCGCATACCTATAGAACACGAGTACAGAATACTCTTAGCAGCGAACAAACACCCGAAACGCTACCTGCAACGATGTCAACTTTACGCACAAGTATAAAACACAAAGGAATACAAGACCACTACCACAATGCACTGCGAGACTCAACTACTTGCGTTAAATATATAGATAAGCCAAAACCAACAAAGACTCCAATCGGACAAATAAATTGCCAAGATTTCTGGACTGCTGCAAGTACCACCCGGGCTCACTTAAACCCAAACTCTGTAAAAAAAAAAACACAAGACAGTGAACTCAACTGCAGAAGCAAGGCAGACAGAAATCTTGTCCACTCTGCATACTTACCCATGATATACTTAAACGGTACTTACCATGAAGAATAAAAAGCACATGCGCGAGAAGCGAAAGAGCATAACATCAGTGGCAAAGAAAGATCGCGACTTACATCCTGTCAATCTGTGCTTGCCTGTCAGATATAGTATCTGGCACTGGAATATTCGATATGACATCTCGCGACGCTTTGGTGGAGTCCACTTTTTGAACATAGGAGGCAGGCACAAAACCTTGCCGATCGTCACTTTCCACCTTCCACCAGTCTTTGTTTGAGCAATTTAAAAGCGTCAATACTTGTCCCTTGCGAATACTCATCTCCCGCGGATTCTTCTCTTCATAGTCAAACAAGGCTTCGACGCATTCCTTATCTGACAAGTCCCCGACCGAGGCAAGAGGCTGAAAAGCAAAATTTTATATAATGGATCCTAAAGTGATCTAAGAAAAAATGACGGCATAGCATTAATATCTATGATTAACTAGAACCATAAAAACAAAATGCGAAATTTTATCAGGAAATGCAGAGAACAATGTCCCACAAAAGGAAATCCATAACGCATCGCACTAGAAATTTCCGCCCTCGTACCTTGCACTTAAAGCTTTGGGAACGCAAGTCATGAAGAACGGAGTTGTACGCCTCTAGATCAGACATTAAAGCTTCATGCTTCTTCAACATAGCCTAAAATGGATGAAACCATCTGGTTAGAAATCTTCACAGCGACCCATGAAGAGCCGAACTAATGAACAAAAGAATAGGATAGATTACGATACCAGATGAAGCAAAATGGGCGGATTTTTTGTTTCCAACGCATACGAAGACGAAACCCAATCCATTTGCATAATATGGTTTTCTCAGTGGCTTATAGTGAAAGTAGAAACACGCTAACAATTGCTTGACTACTAAACGACAAGCTGAATGTTTGCGCAGCGAAAATGATGAATAAACCTGAGCAGTATCCTCATCTTTTCCGTAATCTAGATTGCCGATGACTGGCTCTTTCTCTTTCATCCAAGTCTCGGCATCACATGCATCAGCAAGATACTGATGCGTCAAAACAGCATCTTCCAAATCTTGTTTACGCAGCTTTGCTTTTTCCTAAGCAAGTCATAACCAAGAAATAAGATAACATAATAAATAACCTTAACAGGTTTTCAGCTAAATAACGAAAGGCAACCACTAACCGCACGCCCGAACAATAAAAAGAACATCAGCAATTGCAAAAAAATAATCTATCAACACAAAAGCACGTTTACATTGAGTTCTTGCCATTCAATCTTCAGTTCAGCAATTTTCTCCTGGATATCCTCTGCAGCATAATGACCTAAACAAGGACGTTCCAAGACTGCAAAGTATGTAACCGGTTCTAAGCTTTGACAAAGACACTGCAGCCTAATCCTGTACAATAGCCAACAAGTATAAAAAAAGATACTAACAACAAAAGAAGAAGAAAAAAGGAAACATCGAAGTAAGTCTTTTGATGATGAATAATTGTACCTTCGTCGGTCATCTCCTTCCCTTCCTGAAAAACACTTGCCAGCCGGGGCTCATGAATGGAAACTTCAGCCTATAAGTAGATTGACAAACTACTATAGAAATCAACTTCTGACCCATAAAGCAACGCTACTATGCTTTAAAATGCTGTCAATTGGAGACCATGGAAGGACCAAAACAATAGGATCTCCACTCACCACTAAGGCCTGGTGCTTTTTTAAAAGATTCTGCGCACCAATCAAATCTCGTCCTACAAATAACATTAATCTATACCCATTAAACACACATATACTTAAAACATACACATACACTTTAACATACATACATGCATACCTACGTACCTACCTACGTACCTACGTACCTACGTACCTACGTACCTACCTACCTACCTACCTACCTACCTACCTACCTACCTACCT
>QQSS02195257.1:0-12679 GCA_003687565.2 Craspedacusta sowerbii
TATATATATATATATATATACGATGTATACGGAATGGCCTCTAGTGAGCCTGAAAAACTGGGTATAATAACATTCTGACGAGAATCAGGCAAAAACACGCTGGTCTGAAACCAAGTGTCTTACATGGTTCAAATCGGCGAGTCCATTTCCACCGATTTGCCACAAAATTTCGGTTCTCTTTTTTTTAAGTAGAAAGCTGCATCTCATAATAAATTCATCAATTCTACTCGAATCCAAACTATTTTGCCTTCTTGTTTTTAGTAGTTGAGCTCAAATGAAACTCTTGGGCATATTTGCTATGGTACTCTAGTTTATTAGTCGCTAACAATAATTACAATAATAGTTAGACCAGAGTGGCTGTGCTTTTGACAAATGTCATTGCCTATCAATATTAGTAAGTTTCATTTAGCATCAGATCGTAACGGAATCTCTCGTTTCTTTTTAAATGGTTAAGAAAATTGCACATGATGACGAGACAAAAGAAAGGAGCTTAAATTTTGTTTATTAGCGATTAGTGAAAGTCTTTTGTCATCCTTGAAAAGTTTTAACAGGCCTTCGAAGACCCTACTTAAGTCATGTCACTACGTAGTGTTCGTTGGCGCAGCCTTAACTCGATCGAGAGGAAATCTCATAATTGATCCCTTAGGTGCTCAACACGAATTAAAAACATTGGCTTCCTTCTTGGTTTTGAATTAATAATTATTTAACGTTTCGTTTCGTTCAACGAAAATTTCCCGACTAATCGTTAACGAAAACGCTGCCAAATCATATATTTTTATACCATTAATATCAGACGAGAGCGCTCATGTTTATTATTGGCTTGCAGCCTCTCCATAAATCTTTCGCATGGCGCTTTCTACATGCTTTTCTCGATTTACAGACCGTATTTCACTTACCCTTCTCTCGTAAGGTTAGTCACAACACCCTGATGCCTCACATCTTCAACACGAGCCTCTCCGCGAAGTTTGCAGATCAGTTGGACAGACAACCAGCAAAACGGACTACAAGGTGACAATCCGTCGCTGGCAGACTCTTTACCACAAACCCGTACACTGACCAGGCGCCAGCATGAAAGCAGAAGCAAGTGACACCTTTCTTTGAACATAACAGAAAGAGCCGCTACGTTGGGTGCTGCCATGTTCCAGAAAAACAGTGTCCAAGGACGACGACTTCCGGGCATTGACAGAAAGTGAAAAGGCTGATCACGAAACAAATATTTAAATGAATGGGTGAAATTGTTACTGTTTGATCAGCCACAGGCGTAGAACATTCTAATCCCGCGTTCTTAAGAGGGTCTGAAAAACGCACAGCAGCCGATAGTTATGAAACAGTAAACACCAGGTTCTTTGCCAGGGTGGTTTCCATAAGGGTTTTCCTTGCTCTCGATTCCAAATATTGATTGAAATTTAAGACATCAAGCGGGCTGCATATGAAGTTTTACATTAAAGCACATATAACGGGTGAACGTTATGGATTTTTTACGAGTGGCGCTTAAGGCAAACACACTCGGGAAACAATGACAACCGACGATAGACACTGAGCTTATTAAAAAAACATGACCTAGCTTCGATAGAGAGATTGCGAAAACTAAGGCTTGGTTTAAACTTCCCATTTGCCAACCGTTAAATTTGGCGCTCGAGATTGGCGGCGTTTGAACCTGGCGTACGGTGTCATTTTAATATTCTCTTTAAACCGCCAAAGCCAAGGCATCTTGCTCGACACCTGTGGAGACCATTTGCTCTTGATGCCTAATAAACAGCTTTTCATCATCTGGTCCAAAGTTTCTGCTAGAGCGGTTTCAAGCAAAAGATTTTTCCTGGTTTAAAGGAGCCGCAGTGTTTTTAATTTAGGCACTTCCAAGTCTGATCGCGTCGAGTTTAGGTCAAGCTTTTTTTAATCGTCTTTTATTCGGCACTAACTTCAGCTCAGAGGCGAAAACAAATAAAGAACGAAGGCATGAGTAGGCAAAAGCATTTCATTTTGTTTGACCTGATAACCGCAATCTATGGAAATCCTGAGTTTACACGAAATCCAACCTTTAGGAGGGTATGAATCTACCGTTTACAACTCAGTTAGCGTTGTATTGCCATTGATCTTCTGAAGGCGGTTTAGCCTTTCAAAATGGCGACCGGTTTGCAGTTGTTGCTGATTGCTGATTGAGATAAGCTTTTGCCGGCATGTAAATTTAAGTCTTGCAGTAACTCAATCCCTTGCCGTAGCCCTAACCCTAACCCTAACCATTACCCCTTTCCCTAAAATTTCTCGAGGAGTCCTCAAGCAAAAAGATTTTTAAAATAAAATTTATAAAAATTTTTGGACGCCGATCAATTAAAATAGCCTACCAGCGTGTCACAAAATTTGAACCAATCGCGGTTTGAGGAGTAAACGGTAGCTTGACATGTTAGAGAATTCTACTTCATCTCAACTAACTTCATGCTTCTTGCAACACTTTCTGCAGAAGATGTCTAAGAAATGCAATGTAAAGTAAATATTGAATGGCCGGATTTCCATGTCGTCAATGAGTTTTACGAGGAAGATCTGCGCATTATTAATAACGTTTCGAATTCTGAGTTTGTGGAATATGTGGTCAGTTCTGGTTTCAAAGAAATTTCTGCAAATCGCATTCATAGAGAGATAGATAGTTTGTTGTTACTGTTGCTGCTGCTGCTGCTCTTGCTGTTGTTGTTGATTTTGCTTTTGTTGTTGTTGTTGTTGTTGTTGTTGTTGTTGTTGTTGTTGTCGTTTTCACATGGCCAGCGTAGGTGTGGATGGTTTGCCCCCGAAAGCACAACATCGCGTGAGGGGCAGAGGACTGCAAACGGACCTGCGTAACTTAAGGATCTACTCATTCTGTGCAGAATCAGAAGCCTTCTAGCTGACGTAGGTGTATTTAGCTTGTCTAAGCACGATCACATGGGGAATGGGAGGGGGATCTTCATAACGAAGTTAATCGGAATAGATAAGCCCACCCAGGGTCTGCTGAAGTGAATAAATAGAAGAAAATTATAATTACGGAATGCTTGTAAAGAAAATAAGCGACGGCATATAATAATAAATATTGTAAATAACAACAATAATAATAGTCAGTAGTAGACGGCAGCAACTATGGTCAAAGTGGACCTTGTCGGATCTTCCTGACAAGTGAGTTTTCGTTCTTTGTTTCTATTCTTGGTGTCGACCTAACCTTGAGATAAATTATTGAAATAATCGTATTATCGCCTTCTCAATGTGAATCCGATCAAATACATGTCCGAAATTGTATCTAAGCTATCGGAAGAACTAGCAGCCGGGCTTAAGTCTTCTCTCGGGCCTAAAAGGGAATCATTTGTTCGCTGATGCATGTTCAACGACATCATTGACTTAAAAATTAGTCCCGGATAAGTAAAACGCAATCAAGAGATGTTGGGTTATCCCAGTTTACGCCCGTATTGTGCAGCGCAAAGTGATAGAATGCCAACCGAATGGTCCTATTTTTACCTTTGCCTGCTAGTAAACTGCAGGATAGCTAACTGTATTTTAAACACTCTGCACTTTTCCTTTCCATGGAAACTCCTTTCTGAAGTGGATTATTGGCTGTCGGAAGGAACGCAAAAATGAAAAGTGTTTTTTATCGCACTGGACATGTAGAACAACCAGTTATTTCTCAAGGCTTGTAGCACCGTCACACTCATTTACAAGTTACATAATTAGGGATCTTTGCATAGTCACATATATGTATAAATTATAATAATAATAATGACAATAATAATAATAATAATAATAATAATAATAATAATAATAATAATAATAATGATAATAATAATAATAATAATAATGATAATGATAATAATAAAAATGGGAATGAACTTACTCGCAAAAACAAATAGTTGGTTTTGCTATATCAGGTCACATGTTAATTCACTTTATTCCCTTAGATCTTCTTTTATATAAAAAGACTTGTCATATGCAAACATTGGGCAATACCAGAAGCCAGGAAATGTAAAAGAAAAAATAGTGTCCATATGGACTGTAATGATTTAGACGATATTCAAATTGCTATTTGCTAATCTTTTTCGGTCCTGGGAAGCGCTCTAGTTTCTAAGCACTATTCTCTCTTTTTAACTTGCAGTCTTCTGCGAGGGTCGCAGTATTTTTGAGCTTGACGTACAGCAATGATTACTGAGGCAATAATGCAGATTCCTAACACAAACAAAAACGTGATAACATCGACGGAGTGATAGGAATACCACGGCAGATTTCTCCCAGCTAAATGCAGGTGTGGAAGTCTACCACCACAGGCAACAGTGTAGTTTATCCACTCCATGGCTGTCTTCAAACCATTTTGTTTCGACGCGCGCACCATCTTGGAGACCGCCCGAGCCTGCTCTCTAAGGCTAAAAAAAAAAAAATTATGAAATGCATAAAATTATAAACTGAACAGGCACGTAAGCTTAATCAAACCATCGAGCTTTACACAAGGCTTGGTTACGTGACTAGTAGTGAAGGACATGGGCTCATTCTTCCAGAAACCCCAACATTAAATTTGTATTAATTAGGATATGAAACGAAGGTAAGTTGCCTTGTCTAGATGTTATATATTCATTGTAGTACAGATAGGGTTCTCTCACTTTCATTTTACCTTTGAGCACGTTTACAGGGCTTTCGTTGAAATTAAATGATACTTGTACCTGCTCATACACGGTTATTGTAATTAAGCATCTAATTGAACGTATTTTCTGGATTTGAAGCACATAGAAAAATGCCTCCACATTTGCGGCTCGATAATTTCCTATTGCAAGATAAATGCTGGGACATTATTATATATTTACATTTTGATTAACACTGCCTATTACTTTTCCACAAAAGATCGTTTTACTAAGAACTCTAGATCTAGTGTTGAGTATAACTTTTCTTGGGAAGAATGTAATGCTTGTTACAATGGAGAAATCTCCAGAAATTTCAATAAAAAACGCAATGACTAAAACTTCCACGAGTGGAAGTACTTGCAAATGTTTGATTTTAAACTTACACGCTCCCACATTCAACTCATAATTTCTCTCTTATATATATATATATATATATATCTCCTTGAAATCGGCTCGTGGCTCAAATGTTAAATACTGAACTATTGGTTCATTCGCTTCTCCTTTAGAAATAGTTTACAGCGCATTTGTTGCCACTTGTTCCAAATGGCAGGCAGTTCCAAAAACATGTCCTCAAACTTACAGCATATTATCGTAAATCTATGAATTCCTGCTCATATCGCGTCACTTCTACCTTTCCAAAGGGTAGCAGAAAAAAGTTACTAACCTTTGGCTGCTTGCAACATCATTCAGGGCATCCTCCCACTCGCCCAAGCTGGCATTCAGAATGTCGAGTTGTCTACCCATTTTTAACCGATGAACAACTCGGACCGCATTGTCAAACTGATCTGCAAACAGAGGCACAACGAGCATGGGCACTCCGTGGTACATTGACTCCATGACGCTGCGAGTACCAGCATGTGTGACCAATGCCTTAACGTACGGATTGCCAAGCAGGTCGTTTTGTGGAATCCATGGACGCACGAGAACGTTTCTTGAAACGGTGAAGTTTGCTGGAACTGAAAAATACCTGATAAAGACGCACAAATTGAGAAAAAATCGCCATTTTCCTCATCTGAGAACCATCTCACAGAGTTAGATATTAGCCTAAACGTCATGATATAGTTGAATTCTAGAATTTTAATTGCACTTAAGAGTTACGGATTATCCAGAAAATGTAGTCAGTAAATGTGCTATGTCAGCTATGTCTCCATTGATTAGTTGGCGTTTTGGAATAATGACTAAAAATAACAAAACGAGAAGGATATTTAGGCTTGTACAAGCTAGTTGCCTCCTGTTTAAATTCTAGAGCGCGAGGCTAACGTTTGGTGCGAGAATTTTTTTGCAGAGGTAAGTTCTGAAGTATCATCAGCACTAGTTTAGTCTTTTTTTCCTCTTGTGGCAGCGTAAAGCTAAGAAATTTGCTCGTGTGCTAACGTTTTTGCAATTAACATTTCACAATTCAAAACCATGGGTAGCGTCTGTCTGCACCTGTTAGCGTCTGTCTTTTTGCGTACATTAAAAAAAAAAAGTAAATAAAAGGTGTCGTACGATTAATTGGCGCTGCTGTCATGGTTGCCTATCTCTAAATCTGCTCTGTCACTTGTTATCCTTTCAAAAGAACCACTCTTGATCATTCAAGCAAAAAGGACGAGAGAAAAAAATTATAATAATAAAATTAACGAAAGAAAGGAATTTGCCCAGCGCCAGCAAGTTGGCGTGTTGATGGTGGAAAGGATGGGTTTCAATTTAGGGAAGCCATTTTCAAGGTGCACAAGAACTAGATGGTGTAGCCATCTAGATGGTTTCTCCACTAGGTACTACCCTTGCCAATGTATTTCTATGTTACCACAAAAAAATCATCGCTTCGAGAGTGTCCTACACAGTTTAAGCCTGCCTATTTTTGTAGATATGTTGATGATATTTTCACATTACTAAAAAGCGAGAATCATGTTAATGACTTTCATAAATTTCTCAACAAGCGTTATCGTAATATGAAATTCACCATTGAAAAGGAATCTTTTAACTCTTTGCCGTTCTTAGACCTTAATATAACTCGCCAACGTAAACGATTTGTTACATCTGTTTTTTGTAAATCGTCTTCCAGTAGTTTTTACACCAATTTTAAAAGTTTCATGGCTGAGCCCTACGAGCGCAATCTCGTGTTTACATTGCTACTTAGATCTTATGCGATATGCTCGAGCTGGGATGTGTTCCATAATGAGGTATGTAACATGAAATCCTTCCTTAAGTGCAATTCATTTCCCATAACTATTGTTGATAACGCTTGGATTTTATTATGCCAGAGTATTCGGAAATAAGCTTTGAAAGATCTATGAACTAGCTCAAATCGTGATCATGAGCAAGGCAACGAAGCCAACTCAAGCAGTCTGTCGTTTGCACAAAGTCATCCATGACTGTTATTGTTTTACTTAATCAGAAGGACAAGTTGTAAGGGGAGCCTGGCACACGCGCACAAATGCACTTACGAGCAGATGCACACATGATCGTATGCACACATGCATACATGGTCACACAAACACATTCACACGTGCAAATGCCTGGTTGCTTTTCGTGTCGAAGAAACCTTGGCAAGCAAAGCACATGCTTAATGCTTCCGCGATATTCATTTCTACGCTGTTGTATTCGTTTACTGCAGTTAAATTAGAAGGATGCCACGGTCAGCTACACGGTCTAGTCTGACCAAGAAGTGCTCCTCGAACATGGGCGATTTGGAAAGCCAGTTATCGTGCATACTAGGAGGGTATGAAGCTACCTTTCACTCGTCAGTAGACGGTTCCTTGCGATTGGTTGGATGTGATGTAATCTCGCGCCAGGTTTCCTTACAAGATGGGTATTGGTCTGCAGTCGTTTCTGATAGAGAAAACTTTGGCTTGCATGTTATTATTTATTTATTTAATTATTTATTTTTTGTTTATTTATTTATTTATTTATTTATTTATTGGTTTATGCATGCATGCTATATATTTATTTATTTACTTATTAATTTATTTATTTATTTATTTGTTTGTTTGTTGGCTGAGTCTGAGTGTCACCCAAACCCTAACTCTAAGAATAATCCGAATTCTAACCCTAACCCTAACCCTAACCGTTTCATAAACAAGTTTGAGCAATACTAAGGCAATAGGAATTTTCTATGAAATAAAAAGAAATTATTCGAAGGCCATTCACGTGAGCATCCTGGCGTGCAGCCGCAGCAATATTGACCTTGGTCGCTTCATCAATCGCGGGATGAGGAGTACTGTAGCTTTACAGTATGCTAACTTACCCATCTTTGACACAAACAAAAATGAAGCTTGGTGCGTAGATGTACACTGCGAAGGTTTTGCCTTTTTTTATTTTTACTTTTTCTGTCTAACGTTTGAGTTTGGATCATGCTCCTGTCTTCGGTTGTACACAGCATGGCCCGCCCGATATAAAGAAAAACAGAATTCTAGAAATTTTTGTCAAGGGCATATGCTTGCCATGAAGGCTATTTCAAACGATCGGGCGAAGAACCACGGGTTTGCTTTATTCTGCAATCTCCAGTTACAAAAATTAATTGAAATTACGAGCTCCTATATGCAAGAGTGAAGCTCTATCGATAGCATGACCTGTAGATTCCCTCTGACATGCGTGGATGCGAGGAGGCTTTAAAAGTGTTGCTAACTCTAAGGAGTAGGATAGAAATAGATTACACTTCAAGACAAAACTTTCAATTTGAAATAACACACTATCAACGGGTACTGAAAACGGGTCCGTCTCATAAAGTGGTTGGTCCTTACGAGTTATGCAAGCAACAAAAATCACCAAGGATCGATGGAGACCATTTGCTTTCTTTCTGCCTTCCAACTTCTTAATGCAGTTCCCTCTCGTCGCAATCACGCTCCAAATTTTCATGTAAAAAAGAGTGAAGTGGGAGTGGAATATTGAAACTTTAGTAGCAATCCCTCATCTGAGTGTACGATTGAACGAGATGATAGGCATGTAAGCTGAGTTCCATGTGATTTGGCGGTTTCGAGCCTTACAAAGAAGTTGAGCGAAGGGAAAAGAGCTCAATGGCGGTAATTCTGCCTCATTCATGGGTGACGTAATTTAAGAACGGTAGATTATGATCTTTTTTTGTACAACTTGTCTGATCAGGACCAGTTCGCTTTGCTTCGGTGGCAAATTTTTATCTCTTTGTTAATAGAAGGGAAGTTACTGGCAATGCATACACCAGGAAGTTGAGCATCGCCTAGAACCCATTTTTTAAAACAACTATAGAGTTAAGAACGTGCATTCTTGTCTCAGAGACTTTCTAACCTGTTTAAGATATATATATATATATATATATATATATATACTTATACCTATATATACATATATACGTATATATGTATATATTTAAGATACATAAATGTCTTTCCGTTATACAGAGTAGAAAGCTGATCAAGATGGAAATAAGTTTCCATAGCGGAATGAGCGGCTTTATACTGTTACGGAAAACCCACAGCATTGAGTATGTCAGGTCGTTAAACGTAAAGTTCATGTCATTACAATAGCTAATCCCCCCCCCCCCTTCCAGCAAAAAGATAGCACCGCTTCATCGTTCTCTTGCGGTAGTTGGCAGATAACACCCTTAAAAAAAAGAAGCACAAAACTTCACTTCGATATTTGTATAAGGCAACGTCGCGTACCAATGCGCTGAGATGGGGGTCCTTGTCGTTGGTGAAATTTGATTGGAAATCTTTCCCATTGGAGCTTGAAGGTTCCCCTTCTGTGAGGGCGTGAAGGAAGATGTATTGGGACGGGAACATCTCTACATTGAGAAACTGGACCAATGAATATAATCAATATTCTATGCAACATTGATCTCCATTGGTCTTAATGAGTTAGGCGTTGTGTTACATAAGAGTCATCCGGCATCGAAGCGCCGAGGATTGCTAGTGATGTGAGAATTGTGGCGTTTAGCAGTCAATATTTTGTCACAACTCCTGGACTTTGAGGGAAAAACAAACAAGTGAGCATAAGCCTCGCAAAGCTGCTAGCGAGGATGTCTGCTATCTCTATGAAATGCTTTCCTCTTTTATTCATTACTTTGTTTCATCTCCACTCTGGAGTTTCTTTTTCAGTAGCATTTTCGGAGGAAATATACTTTGTTGTTGTTGTTGCCGTTGTTGCTCCGTGTGTGCCATCCATTAAGAAGGCCTTCACCGACTGTCAAGCACAAGCAACAGCCTTTTAAGTTATCGCCTCATGCCACACGGTCAGCAAATCAAACGCTAATCCTAGTCTGAAAAGAATGAGACAAATCTAGACATACAATTGGAACAACTAAAGCAGCAAGTATGACGAGCGCAAGACTTCTCCCGATCGCCGATCTAATATCCAAAATAGTCGATGATACAATTTCTGGTGGCGTTGCGTGGCGTTTCTACGATTCTTTACAGTTTATTTACAGAAGATTTAACAGATTGAATCAACGCTGTTCAAACATGCGATAAAACGTCGTTAATTTGATACGGACTTAATTTCTAGAGCATGAACACATGATCGGTGAGGAGTCAAGTGCTAGGCACGATGCTTGTTATCCCCTCGCGATACCCAGAAATCTTGCGATACCCAGAAATCTCGCGATACCCAGAAATCTTGCGATACACAGAAATCTTGCGATACCCAGAAATCCTGCGATACCCAGAAATCTTGCGATACCCAGAAATCTTGCGATACACAGAAATCTTGCGATACACAGAAATCTTGCGATACACAGAAATCTTGCGATACACAGAAATCCTGCGATACACAGAAATCCTGCGATACCCAGAAATCTTGCGATACCCAGAAATCTTGCGATACCCAGAAATCTTGCGATACACAGAAATCTTGCGATCAAGGGAAATCCTGCGCTTTTGGCGAAAATAGTCCCCCGCAAGGTTTATTTTCCAGGAAACTGCAAGTCCGCAGTGGCATCTGCTCTATGACCAGCAGACGGTGTTGGAGAGTAGGTTAGCAGAGTTGCACTTCCCCATTCGTTCCTTGAGTCAACGCAACAGAAGACTACTGCGAGTTTAAAAAAAAATAGCGTATTTAGCAACAATAAAAATCATTACATGTGACGAAAACAAAATAGCATATCGAAACACTATTAACTCGGCATAAATTAAGAAGCAATCAGCAAGAACAATTAACTTTAAAATCAAACGATGGCTCTCTCGTTCTTGCTCACTATGTCAGAATCGATTTAGAGACAACCAGAGCTATTTGAAATTCAAAACAGAACACTACAAATGCTAATTAATAATCTAGCGCAAGAAGAAAAAATAGACAAAAACAAGCAATTTCTCATATGCTGGGAAAATAACCGATAGCAAAGTAGATACCAGGAACAGCTTAGCAAGTAGTGCAAAAATACAGAACGGCAAAGGAAATGGTGCTTTCACGAAGTCTTTAAACCATATCTCTCTAAACAATATCTACATCGCCGACTATTGTGTCGCCGAGTTGTAAATGCTGGCAAGACTCGTCGGGTCCTTGCGCCGACACCCGTCAATCGTGGCAAAAAAACTCAACTTTCCAGGCAGCTCGAACAATCCTTGCTACTTAAGAGGAAGCCTATTCATACACGTGTGAGGGCCAAGGCAGCAATACCCTACTGCAAACCGAAAAAAGTTCTCATTGCACCAATCAGGTTAACCCGGAAGCAGACAATGCTGGGAAAATAGAAGTGCCGAAAGCTGGCTTCTGCGAAGCAAATTCTTGCGACTCACATTTGTAACAGGAAAGTAAAAAATAAAACTGCGCCCATCAACGTCCAAAAATGAACGTGAACAATGAAGCTTTTGAAGTCCTAACCAGTCCTTAAGCAAAGGCGAACTTTACGCCTAAATTTACCCCTTCCGTTCAGTAATTTGTGCCCTTAACAAAGCATTCTAGCTACTTAAAGACACAAAATAAAAAAAGAAGCATCCCATATAGCATAGACTTCAAACATTAGGTTCAACCGGCTGCTCATGAGACATCCAATGCAAGCATCCGTCTCAAATCCTGATAAAGCAACCAGAAGATTCGACCATATGTTGAGTTTATCGCAGCACGTGTGGAAACGCAAACGGGGATGTCTTGAAGGTCTCCGGTACCTGGAAAGTCTAAAATGAAAATGAGATAAAGTTAAAACAACCAATCTACTGAGTGCCGAAAAAGTCTTGCGAGACTTGAAAGAGTTTGAAGAAAGTCTTGTACTAGCATCGCGATACACGTCTGTGAACAAGCCACCAGCCCCAAACACATCTATCAGTAGGCGAGTCGCACACTCGTCTGTTAGAAACAAACCAAGCACACGCACCTCCGTTATTAAAAAAACTCCCTCTTAAGCCTGTGAGCGAACCACCAGTCCCACACACATCTGCATCCAAAACCTCAGTCCCCACTACGAGTGAACCACCAGCCCCACACACCGCTGTGAGTCCACCACATGTCCCACACACGCAACAAGTATACCACCAGTCCCTGCAGGTGAACAACCAGTCCCACAGACGCAACGAGTATACCAACAGTCCCTGCAGATCTGGAAGTTAAAAGACAGTACCACACACATCTGCGAGTACAAATCAAGTGCCACTTTAGCCTGTAAAGACAAAAACTGCACTTGAGTCTGTGTAACGAAAAATCTAACATCGAGCTCACGTTAACTGACTTTGAGGACTTCGAGGATCGCCTTATCAACTCTTAAGTTAATTTTAAGTGATCGGCAAGCCAATTGCATGCCATACCGAGCCTGCCATATATCGTAATAGGACCTGCGGCACAAAAACGGATAGGACTGCAGCATACAAAATAGCAAGAACAACAATAACTACGACAGTAATAACAAGAAAATACAGAAAAATTATCAGAACATTACCGAGCCACCAAGTCTTGAGAGGAAACGGTTTCTAAGGGCGGCAGCTGACGCAGGTTGAATCGGATGAGCATTCACACCCTTTGGAGGTGCAGAATAATAATCATCCAGTAGGGGCTTATGCTCGTCTGTTTTCCTATGATGAAGGCAAATGCATGCATTTACGTATGTATGTATGTATGTATGTATGTATGTATGTATGTATGTATGTATGTATGTATGTATGTATGTATGTATG